>CAUYSK010015461.1:0-19635 GCA_963575035.1 Avahi laniger | reverse complement strand
GTGTTCTCAGCCTGCCTGAGGAGTAACTGCTGACTCTGCACTCACAGGCTGTGAGCTGAGCTGTCCATGCCCTGGGCAGGGCGCTCTGCTGGCTGGTGGCACCCCTCTCTGGGGCAGGGTTTATGCAGGTGTGCTCCCTGCATGAGCCAGGGCACTGGTGGGGGTGGTCCTTGAAGCAATGGGGATGAGAAGGGGAAGGCCTGTCTCAGCGGCCCCTGCTTCCCGCTGGAACCCACCCCTGCCTGGCTCGACCCAGGCTGGGCACAGTGCCAAGCATGCTGATCCAGGCCTGCCCCCCAGGCTCTGGTGGGCCCCTGAATATCCCGGTAGCCTGGGCAAGACAGGGCCTCATTCCAGCAGGGAGGGACCAACCCTGCAATGGGGAACATGGGACAGGGAGGAGGGGACAGCTACATTTAGGGCTGAGCCGAAGGACACTACGCAAAAAAGGCAAATACAGAGCCAAGGAGGGACAGATGATCTGATGCTGTTGGGGCCGCTGGGAAGAAACACACACCTCCTAGTTTCCCTCCAGCTCCCCTGGAAAGTCCTTGTCACACAGAACCATGTGGGGCAATGGAAAGAACAGGGGCCCTAGAAGCAGGAAATGCATGGTGCACATGCTCACTCTGCCTCTCTGGCTGTGTGACCTTGGCCAGTTGCGGTACCTCTCTGAGCCTCAGTAAAGATGAGGTCAGCAGGGAAGAGACTAAGAAAGTCCTTCATCTCGCCCACCCTTCCACCAGCCTGGACAGTTTGGGATGGGGCAGCTGGGTGGCGGGATGCAGCCCCTCTGGGGAGGGACAGGAACAGGCACAGGCCTGGGCGGCTCCGTTATTTCCAGAACAATGGCCGGAAAGGCAGTGGGGGAGAGGTTCAGAGTGACTCGGCTGGGGACCCCAGCAGGAGGGTGGAGGGTCCTGGTTCCTGGCAGTGGTTCCAGGCATTTCTGCTATAACATAACCTTCTTCCTGGGCCTGGCTCTGGGGGTGGAAGGGTCACTCCTGATTTAGGCTCTCAGGCAGAGGATGTGAGCTCAGCCGGCCACTCCAGCTCACTCTGTTTCCTCTGGCCAAAGAAGGAGACTGCTCAGGAAAGGGAGTTGGGAAGAGGGAGGGGCCAGGGCAGGGCCAGGGCTGCCGCACCCCTTCCTCCCACCACCTGCTCCCCAAAGAGGACCTGGGAGGGGGACAGGGAATGCCACCAGACATCAAATGGAGGAGGCTGAGAGAGCACCTGCCTCCCCTCTGTTCTCTTTTTGGATAGCCAGAAGCTTCAGCTACCCTCCCTGAAGGAAAAAAGGGAGTCCTGACACATCCCTTCCAGCAGTTTCCATTGCCTCTCTGTGGTACGGAGGAGTTCCCAGCCCCACTTCTGGGAACTGCATTAGAATCACCTGGAGAATGTTCTAATTTGCAGAGTCTCAGGCCCTCTGTGATTGACTCTAATTTTGGGGGCAGTCCAGAGAGTCTAAACTTTTAGAACAATCACTAGGCGGGTGCAGCAGTGCATGCCTGTAGTCCCAACTACTTGGGAGGCTGAGGCAGAAGGATCACTTGAGCCCAGGAGTTTGAGACGACCCTGGGCAACACAGCAAGACCATGTGTCTTAAAAATAAATAAATAAATAAAAAATAAAAGAACAATCTCTAGGTAATTCTGACCTAGGTAATCCTTAGGTAATTTTGGGGGCAGCCAAGTGTGGAGCACAGGTCACAGCTTTGCCTCTGATCTGCCACACGACAGCTATGTGACTTTGGGCAAGTCACTAACCCTCTCTGAGCATCACTTTCCTTGTCTGTAGAACAGACATAGAAATATCTATCTCACAAGGAAGTGAGAAAATTATAATATTTCATGAACTGTAAGGTTTGCGAACATCACCTTGTGATCTCACTTTCGTCACCAGCTTCTCCAGCTCCTCAGAGGACAGGGAGGAGAGGCACGGTGCCAGGCCCTAGTCATACTGCCTGCACCTGCACCCTGTGCAGGGTGAATTGTCCCCTTTGCGGCTGAAGGCAGGGACCTCTTCACCCACAGACGTTTCCCACTGGGCACAGGGGACCTCGGAGCCAAGGAGCCCAGCTGTGAAGTTCCCACCACCAGCCTCCAGAGCCCCCCTCCCCAGGCCTGCCCTCCCAAGTGCCTCACTTTGAGGCCCCAGGGCCGTGAGGCCAGTGGCCTGACCAAGGCCCCACTGGGCAGGTTGCCAAAAACAACACAGAGGAGATGGGGGAGTGAGAGTGGCTCCCACTCTTGGGCCTCAGGGCTCTCCCCTGGGACCTTCTTAGCATCTTCCCTGCTGTCCACTTCCCCAGGCCTTAGAGACCACCCGCTACAGCTCCATCTCTCTGTGCCCTGGGTCCCCACCATGGTGTGCAAAAACCCTTCCTTCTGGCATCTCCCATAGGTGTGGGTGGGGATAAAGGTCTTCGAGTACCCTGGGAGATTCCTTCCTGTGTACAGGGCCAAGGTGTGTCTTGGGGCTAGACCCCAGCACTCCAGAAAAGATCCTCCTATCCAGGGAACTCCTCCTCCAGCCTCATTTTGATGGTAGAAATCACCTCCTGTCCCTGCCGGTCTGGGATCTCAGAGAGATAAGACAACCCAGAAGTCTAGTCTCCTTGGGGGTCTCACCATAGAGGGACCCAAGAGATGGGGCTCAGGTGTGGCCACCTGTGCATGGAGGCCCCACAGTCCTGTCAGGACTACAACCCCCAGGCTACGTGGAAACCTCTAGAAAATTAGCTTTGGCCGCACCCCCCCCCTCCAGGGGCAAATGCAGATCAGTTAGGGGAAGAGGGGTTTTATTTTATTTTATTTTCTATTTTTTTGAGAAAAAGTCTTGCTCTGTTGCCTGTGCTAGAGTGCCATGGCATCAGCTTAGCTCACAGCAACCTCGAACTCCTGGGCTCAAGCGATCCTCTTGCTTCGGCCTCCAGAGTAGCTGGGACTAAAGGTGCATGCCACTACATCTGGCTAATTTTTTCTATTTTTAGTTGCCCACCTACTTTTTTTTTGTTTTTAATAGAGACAGGGTCTTGCTCGTACTCAGGCTGGTCTCAAACTCCTGACCTCAAGCAATCCTCCCGCCTCGGCCTCCCAGAGTGCCAGGATTACAGGCGTGAGCCACTGCACCTGGCTGGGAAGAGGGGTTTTAGCAAGTAAACAGTGTTGAACCTTTTTTTAAAGTAGTAGAACTCTCTTTATACACGATAACTTAATGGGGGTGTCAGTACAATAAAGACATAACACAGAGATACTGCGGTTGAAGCATGTGTGCATGGGGTTGGGGTGAGGATGGTGTTCTATCTATTCATTCTTTCCCAGCCACTGCCAGAAACCCTCTGGCTCCATAGAACACATATGCAAAACCACCTGCCTCAAGGCAAGTCCATGAGGGCAGGGATTTTGGTCTGTTTTGTTTTTTGTTCACTGCTGGAGACCAGTGCTTAAAACAGAGCCTGGCACAAAATACACACTCAATAAAAATGTGAATGAATGTAGTTAAACACTCTCACTCTGTAGGCAAGGAAACTTCAGCCCAGAGAGATTAAGTGAGTTGCCTAAGGACATACAGTAAGGGGACCCAACTTTTTCTCTGGCTCTCCCACAGAGACATTTCTTGTCTAGAACAAGACAGTCTTCTCTCCTCAAGTATGCATATCACAATGACACCCCCTTCCCCAAGCCTCTGTGGCTTAAGTACTCGGGAAGGGCCTCGGCCAGATGGTCACCCCACCAAGTACTCACTTGTTTTTGCAGCCTTGACCTTAGCCACCAGTTTCTGCACACCAGTTACATCTCCGTTCTTGACAGCGAGGATCAGGTCCTGTTCACGACCCATCCTGGCCCCTGAGCCGGGCTCTGGGTTGAGTCCAGGGCAGAGGCAGGCAAACTGGTCCAAGCCAAGGTGTCAGGGAGCCATGCCTGAGCCCCCTGGAGAGCTCCTGGTCCCCGGGGAGCACGTCTGGTGTCCCAGGCAATGGGCTCCTTGTCAGGCGCTGATGGATATTCCCTCAAGGTGCTCCGTGAGCCGCCACCACAAGCAGGAAAGCCAGTCTCTGAGAGGGTGGAGGCTACGTGGAAATCTGGATGGATGTCAGCTTTCAGCTTTTGACGGCCCCAGGATGGGCCGGGACTGAGCAAGCCAATCTTCCCGGCTTGGCTGGCAGCACTGATGCCCACCCAGAGAGCAACCAGCATTCCCTCGGGCCTCAGGCAGCCGCGGTAGACAAGTCTCAGGGGTCTGGAAAAGGTGCAGTGCCTCTGTTGAAGCCTGGGCAACAGTCTGCAAGGGTCTCAGCAGCAGGACACAGAGGATGAGCAGGACAGGACCTCCAGGGAGCCCCCAAGCCACCCTGGCTGCCCCTAGCAGTCAAGGGAGGGGCTGAGCCACTCAAAGTGGGGAGGAAGCCTCATGCAGAGAGGAGTTTGTGGAGAGGGGAGGTGGTGTTCTGGGAGGGGGAGGCTGAGTCACTGGGGCCCTAGGGCACCTGGCAGCACCTCCACCTTGGGCAGGAGGGGCCCTGGCAGCACGACACACTGGGGCAGGCCAGGCCAGCACCCTGTTCTCCACAGCCCCAGGCTCCAACACCCACAGACAACTGGCAGGCCAGGAGGTGGGGCCTGGGAGGGTCAGGCACTGGCAGGCGGGCAGGGGTCACTCCCTGTCAAAGGCGCCTGCCCCAACACTCCTCCCTACCTCGCCTTTACTTTATGAACTGGAGCTGGATGCCCTAGCCCCAGGGCTCTTTATGATTGAGGGCATGGAATGGGGAGCTTATGGCCCCCCATTTCTGCTTGCTGGAGAGGGACGCTTTATAGCACCTGTTCCTAACCCATCCTCACCCCTTGCGTGGAGCAGCTGGGCAGAGAACAGAGACAGAGCTGGGGCATTGCTGACAAAAGGGGCTCCGGGGCCCCCCAATCTTGAACCTGAAGCCCAGACCCTCGACTTCACTGTAGAAAAGCTTACGTCAGTTCCTCGGTGGCGGCCAATTTGTTGCCAGAGTCTTGTGGCATGAGACCCGTACAGGCCTGGGGCCCTGGCTGGGAACCCCTCACTCCCAAAACGTCCCAAGCTCAACCCAGAGGGCACTCTCCCTCAAGGCCCAGGGCCGACAGAAGCGGGGGGCGCGCCTGGCAGCGCCTGGGGTCGGGCTGGCTCCCCCGCCCCCCGGAATGCCCCTACAGCGCCGCGCAACCCCCCAGCCCAGCCCAGCCCGGCCCAGGCCGACCCGGGAACAAAGCGGCAGGAGGAACCGGAGGGCCAAGAGCCGGAGGTACAGATGCGGAGGAAGGAAAAAGGGGGCGCGAGGAGGACGGAAGGAGCGGAGAGATGGAGGCGCCCGCCAATCCCGCAAAAAAAGTTAGTTTGTGCCCGCCCTCAAGGGTGCTGACCCCCAGCTCAGGTCCCGCAGTCTCACCTCACCCGGCCGTCCCGCCGGGGGTCTGGCTAGCCCTGCTCGGTCCCTAGCACTCAGGACGGTGACTCCCACGGCCCCCCATCCCCTTCTCCTTCTCCTTTTCCAAGGCCGGCTCGGCGCCTCCCGCAGGAAATCCCGCCCCTCCCCCCTCCCTCCCGCCGGATCGGGAAAGAAGGGACGGTCCCGGCCGCGCAGTCGGGCTGTCAGTCAGCGCCTGCGGCCCCGCCCCCGCCGCGCCGGGCCCCGCCCCCACCGCGCCAGTCCAGACCGGGGGCGCGGGCCTGATCGGCGCATGCGCCCAGGTGAAACGGAGCGTGGAGGTTGCGAGTTTGCACTCCGAGTCCAGGTTGTGGAGCTGAAGCGACCTGGGGCTCTGGAGTCGAGACCCAAGGGCGAGATACCTTGGGCGTGACTGGTGGGAGAGAAGACGTGATGTGAAGGGATTTGGCACCCAAGACCCGGGGACCCCACTTGGGTAACCCTCTTCCTCTCTGCCCTTCGCCCTTCCTGGGACTCCCGCAGCGATCTCCGTCGGCGGCCAGAGAGGCCGCCCCACAGCCGCGGGCCGGAGCAATGGTGCCACCTAGCGGACGGCGTCGGAGCGGCTCGCGTGGCGGCGGGGGGACCCCAGCCTCCAGGAGGTGCTAACAGAGGGTTGCGGTGGCGCTTCAGCACCGTTGTGGGCCGGACAGCGCCTCCCACCACAGGCCATCGAAACCCGTCCTCGGAGCCACTCGGAAGGTTCCCAGCCGAAGATCCTGGCGGAACTCTGAACATCCGCGGACCGCTCCTCACAGCTCCCGGGCGGCCTTACGTTTGCAGAGCTGAAATTTGGGGGCCATTCGTCTTCCTCCTTGCCCAGCCCGGGCGACGGAGGATACGGCCATACATTTGACTATTCATACTACACTCACAGACGTCCAGTGCTCAACTTCTATGAGAGAGGAGCCCAGAGGAGGGCTGTGGCCGGAGAGGGAACTCCTGCATGTCCAGAAATCTGCAAACTAAACTCTCAGCCCCCGGAATCGAGACACCCGTCGCTGGCAGGCACTCGGACCCAGGACAGCAGAAGGGCAGAGAGCGGTGGGTGGAAAGGGGGACTTCGGGAGCGCAGCTCCGAGCCGCGGGCGCTAGGGCCGCGCGGATTCCGGCGGTGGGCGGGGCTTGGGCATTGCGCGCGCAGCCGCAAACGGCAGCCAGATGGAGCCCGAACCCGAGCTGGCGGTCGTGGAGGTTCCCGCGGGGCGCGTGCTCAGGTGTGGCGCGGCCCCTGGGCGGCGTTGGCGGGGTCCGGAAGCAGGCAGGTGGCCTCGATGCGCAGCGCTGACCCCGTGTCTCCTTCTCCCCCAGCGCCCGGGAGCTCCTCGCTGCCCGCTCGCGGCCCCAGAAGCTGCCCCAGCGCTCGCATGGCCCTAAGGACTTCCTGCCCGACGGCTCGGCGGCCCAGGCCGAGCGGCTGCGCCTGTGCCGGGAAGAGCTCTGGCAGCTGCTGGCCGAGGAGCGCGTGGAGCGCCTGTGAGAGGGGCGGGCCGGGGGCGGGGGCGGGTCTGGGCGGACGCACCCCGTAGACCCCTCCAGTAGACAGAGACGGACCCCTACCCACTCCTCGCCAGGGGGAGCCTGGTGGCCGCCGAGTGGAGACCGGAAGAGGGTTTCGTGGAATTGAAGTCTCCTGCGGTGAGCGGCGGGGCTCAGGGACAGGGAACCCGCTTTCTCTGGCCTCCTATCATCTGTGACAGTTGCTCTGGGTCCCACACAGGGTAAATTCTGGCAGACCATGGGCTTCTCAGAGCAGGGCCGGCAGCGGCTTCACCCCGAAGAGGCATTGTATCTGCTGGAGTGTGTGAGTG
Organism: Avahi laniger; assembly: GCA_963575035.1. NCBI lineage: Eukaryota > Metazoa > Chordata > Mammalia > Primates > Indriidae > Avahi > Avahi laniger. Next base: position 12,357 of record CAUYSK010015461.1, on the reverse strand, counting down.
GGGCCCGAGGAGGGTGTGGAAGGGTTTGGGACGGAGGAATGGGAAGAACACGTTTTTATTGGAGTAAAAGCATTCACGAGTGCGTTTTCAGAGAACTTATAACTGGACTTGTAGGGCAGGAGGCAATACTATGCAAGGAACAGGGATTCCAGTCCAAGTTAGTGGTGCTGCCCCACTTTTCTTGTTGTTCATATTCTTGCTTGGATGCTGGGAGGTAGAGGGGGGAGATATCAGAGCTGAGAAGTGTCCCTATTTGACTGTGGCACTGCACAGAGGGTCACAAGCTGAGCTGCTGGCCCCACTTCCAGGGCTCTATCCAGCTCTTCCACCAAGACCTGCCACTGTCTATCCAGGAAGCCTACCAGCTGCTGCTGACCGAAGACACCATCACTTTGCTTCAGTACCAGGTATCTGCTTCCCCCTTACCCCAGACCAGAGGAGCCACCCATCCACTGAGTAAATGAGTATTGTGTGAGGTTCCAGGCACAGTGTAACATGCTGGGGCAACAAGACAGATGAGGGCTGTGCTGTCACCAGGCTTACGTTGTATTGGTGGCAACTGGAAAATAAATAAACAAATGAACTATTGACTTCGCAGGGAACCTAGAGCTAAACAGAAGGTAAGGTCGGAGAGGAGTAGTGGGAGAGATTGGGCTGTTGGTTCAGGTCAGAGGAGCTAGGGGCTTAGCCCAGGTTGGGGATGGATGGAATTCCTATGTGTGAAAAGACATGGATGAATCTCAGACCTATTTTGGAGAAAGCATGGATAGGACTTTGCCAATGGATTCGATATCAGGGTTGAGGAGAGAGAAGAATCAAGGATTACTCCCATGATTAGGGCATGAGTCAGTGGGTGAACAGTGGTATCATTTTCTCAGTGGGAAGACTGCAGACAGGCAGATTTGGAAAAATGGGACCAGTCAAAAGAGCTCTATTTCAGAAAAGTCGATTTTGAGGTGTTTCTTGGACATCCAAGTGAGGATGGCAAGCAGACAATTGGAAATCCAAGTCTGGAGTGTGGGGAGGGGTCAAGGCTAAGGACATAAACGTAGCATGGGTGGTATTTAAGCCATGGGGCTGTGTGGCAGTGCTGCCAGAGTAGAGGGCTGGGGTTGTCCATCCCAAGTAGGTTAGGGTGAATATAAGGACTGGAAATAAGCCAGGAGCCACATGCTAGTTGTCCCAGCTACTCAGGAGGCTGAGGCAGGACGATTACTTAAGCCCAGGAGTTTGAGACTGCAGTGAGCTATGATTGACCCAGGGACTTCCAGCCTGGACAACAGAGGGAGATCCCATCTCTAAAAAAAAATAATAAACGAGGACCAGAAACAGACTGAGGAGTGTCTGGTGATGCAGGAGAGAGACCAAAGTGGCACCGTGGAAGCCAAGAGAAGGTATTTCAAGGAGGAAGTGATCACCTGTATTGAAGGCTGCTGAGAGATCAAGCAAGATGGGGGACACCGCTCAATATGTCCCTCTGATGTGGATACAGGAACATAAGGATGAATTTGTGCTTCTTTACCAGAGACTTTTCCTGCCTGTGTCTGTGGAGATGTGAGGATGGGGACATGTCTACCACCTTCTGCCATCTTTTTGTCCAAATTGTAGTTAGGAGCTTCAATCCATCAGTTTTAGTATCAAAATATTCGAATATTCTAGGGCATAGTGTTTTATTTCTTCGTTCAACACTATCAGCTTTTTGGGATTTGCATTAAAGTCAAGAAATTGCTAAATGTTATTGGTGCCCAGAGCAAGGTAAGTGACGGGACAGGAATTCAGAGACTGAGATCTTACTCTGGGGACGGTGCTTACAGAGTGTGGTCCAGCCCATCCCAGGGTTTGGAATCTGGAGGTGTACAGGAGGAGCATGGAGGGCTGTGGGGAGGGGCTTGTGTCTGGACAAATCATTTGATGATTTCAAGAGTGGCCACTTGAGTTTCCCTTTCTTTTCTTTTGAGGTCTTCAGCCACCTGAAGAGACTGGGTTATGTGGTTCGACGATTCCAACCAAGGTAACGCCCTTTCCCTGTTCCCTTCCATCCGTTCTAGTCCTGGGACCTGGCTCACTGTGCTAGTAGAGTAGTTTCTCCCTAACTGGAACCCCTGGCTGGAGTGCAGCTCCCTGGACGTGGACTGGGAGCCTCCACTGGAAGTGTTCTCTCGAAAGCCATATTGGGATGAATCCAGGTCATTGAACTTTATCCTGAGTAATCAAATTGAGACCCGTCTTCACATAATGACTGAGCACCTACAGCTCACAGAGAGCATTGTGATGCAGGACTGGATTAGTGCCTGCACTTAGTAGGTGTGCGGGCAGATTTGATGAGTGCATGCATGCATGAAGGACCGAGTGAGGAATCTCCAGTTGAGTAGGGTTTCACATGTCTTATGCTAGGTTAGGTGCTTTTTCCTTTGTCACCTTGGTGATCCAGCATTGCTAAGACCACAGAGACCTTCAGACTTGGAATGGAAACTGGTAGAGCCTTTGCAGTCACACAGTATGTCATGAAAGCTCTAAAACAAGCACAGCCTTTGTTTCCTGAAAGCGGAATGTATCCTAAGGAAATAATCACGAATGTGTGCAGTGGTTCACTTGTGAGAATGATCAGCAGTATTTATTGACCACTTACTGGGTGCCAGGCCCTGTACTTGATGCTGAGGAACAAAATTGCTGCCCTCATGGAGCTTGCATCTTGCTTTTAGTGGGAAGCTCGCACAAGGCACCATACGTTGCAAAATCAGTGTACTTAGAAACAACCTGTGACGTCACCGACAGAGGCTTGCTCACACAAATTAGAGTTTATCCCTCAGAGCAGCTCTGACCGATGGAACTTTCCATAGTAATGAAAATGTTTCTGTGCTGTCCAATGTATGGAGCTTGAGCAACTATGGGACTGAATTTTTAATTTTATTAAATTTTAATTGATTTAAATTTAACTTAAATAGACACCTGCGGCTAATGGCTACTGTATGGAACAGTGCAGCCATACAGCCATAAAAAAATTCACTGTAGGGAAGGATGCTATAGTGTTAAGGGTTTTGCCCACGATACATTATTGAGAGAAAAGAAAGATCACAAAGCAATATTTTAGTACAATGCCATTTTTGTCAGAAAAAAAATATATATAGAGAGATTAGTCTGTATATGTATTTAAGAAACAAAAAATGTTAACATGGTTATCCAAGGTTTTTCTTTTCTTTTTTTTTTTTTTTTTTGAGACAGAGTCTTACTGTGTCACCCCAGGCTAGAGGGCAGTGACATCATCGTGGCTTACTGCACCCTCAAACTCCTGGGCTCAAGTGATCCTCCTGCCTCAACCTCCTGCGTAGCTGGGACTTACGGGCACCCACCACAATGCCTGGCTAATTTTTCTATTTTTAGTAAAGACAGGATCTTGCTTTTGCTCAGGCTGGTCTCGAACTCATAAGCTCAAGAGATCCTCCCACCTTGACCTCCCAGAGTGCTAGGATTACAGGCATGAGCCACTGCACCCAACCACGGTTTTTATTATTTTTTGTTATTTTATTATTTTTCTCTATTTTCCAAGTTTTCTGGTTCCACTGATTTTTCTTCCCAGTAATTAGTCATTTATTGCTGGCTCTTCGGGAGTCCCAGCTCCAGTGAGCCTCTGTTGAAAGGCGCTATTAGTAAGACTGAGCACCTGCAGCTCACAGAGAGCATTGTGATGCAGGACTGGACTAGTGCCTGCACTTAGTAGGTGTGTGAGCAGATTTGTTGAGTGCATGCATGCATGAAGGACCGGGTGAGGAATCTCCAATTGAGTAGGGTTTCACATGTCTTATGCTAGATTAGGTGCTAGGTTAGGACTGGGCACATGGCTGGGCCCCTGTGGCTGTGCTCATGTACCCCCTGTGCAGGTCTGTCTGGGCCCTTGGGTGTGCCTTGGATCCTTGCCCACTGACTGTCCCCTTGGCCCTGTCTCACTTATCCCACTGAATCGCAAGGCCGAGGAGGTGGGGCTGTTGCCCACCCGCTGTTCTTACCTCACAGCTGTGTCCTGTCCCCTTATGAGAGGCAGCTTAACCTGGATGGCAGCACCCAGTGCTTGGAGGATAGGGATGGCAAGAGGAAGAGGAGGGGCTCCAGCTCTCGGTAATGTTCCCCATCATGGCTACCCCCCAGGGAGTGCTGGTGTCTAGGACCTTGGAGAATGCACAGGCTTAAGAGCAAGGCTTGCGCGGCTCCTGCGCAGGCTCAGGAGATGTCTGCTTGGGATGTGTGCACCTCAGCAATCAGGAGCAAATGTGCTGTTTTTCCTCCCTCCTCCCTCAGGTCCATTAATAAGAAGGCCAAGGCCCTGGAGAACTCCCTGCAACCAGAGAGTCTGGCAACTTCTAGCTCACCTCCCTGCAACCAGAACAGCCGATGCCCAGAAGAGAAATCCCAGGAGTCAAGCCCCATAAAGGGCCTAGTGGGCCCATTTCAGCTTTGGGGGTCTCTGGGGCCCTGCCGTGGCCTAGCCAGGGAGGGTGTGGGGTGCAGCTGGGAGAGTGGCAAAGTAGGGAATGGAGTCCAGGGGGCTCGGAAGCCGCGCTGGAACTTTGAACAGATCTCCTTCCCCAACGTGGCTTCCGATAGCCGCCACACCCTCCTGCTTGCCCCAGCCCCGGAGCTGCTCCCAGCCAACGTGGCTGGGCGGGAGACAGATGCTGAGTCCTGGTGCCAGAAGCTGAACCAGCGGAAGGAGAAGCTATCCAGGCGGGAACAGGAGCAACAGGCAGAAGCCAGGCGCTTCCAGGAGGACATAAATGCAGACCCTGAGGTGCAACGCTGCTCCAGCTGGCAGGAGTACAAGGAGCTGCTGCAGAGGCGGCACCTGCAGAGGAGCCAGAACCTCCCCCGACACCTGTGGGGCCAGCCTGTCACGCCCTTGCTGAATCCCGGCCAGGCAGACTCTCCAGGTACCCCCTTACCCTGCCACAGCCCCACTGGCCAATGGCAGCTGAGGATTCACAAGGCTTGGGAAGGGGCATGGATGGACCCAGACTGGTTGAGGCTTAAGAAAGGTGTGGGAGGAGGGCGCTGTCCAATGGTGTGGAACCCACAAAGACAGTCAGTTGTCCGAGCGGTGGCCAGGACGGGGCCTATGTGAGAAGGTTTAGAGATGGTGAGTCAGTGTCCTAGGAGAGGTGAGGAGGGATGAAAACTACAACCATGTCCTTAAAATCATAAACAAGGTGCATGTGGATGGCTTTGCCCCCGACTAGCTGTGGTCCCCTCGTCTCCCAACCCTGTTAGTTGGAACCATCTCGAGCTAACAGGATTGTTCCAGGGTCCCTTACCATATCTAAGAGGTGCTATCTTGGCCAAATAAAAGGAAGGCTTACTGTCTGCTTTTAATTTTAAGCACAGAGAACTAATAGGGTAAGAATAGTCTAAGTTAAATGTACTAACAAATTCAGAACTACTTAAAATGCTCATGGGAATTTGGCAGAGTGTAGCTAACGAGGTTAGGATTGCCAGATCAGTTAAAGTGGACTTCCAGATAAACAAGTAATTTTTCAGTATAAGTATGTTCCAAATATTGCATGGGACAGACATATACTGAAAAAACTTGCTAAATCTGGCAATCCTAAACTAGATGGCAGATTCAGAAGTGTCAAGGGCATCTATAGATGCTTGCCTCTTCTTCCCAGCACCTTGTTTTCACTGTCCTTGTAGCCATGGTCCTTCGGCATATCTCTGTGCTGCAGACAACACACCTTGCTGATGGAGGTGCCGGGTAAGTTTCCAAGTAGCGTGTCTCCTAGGAGTCGGCAGCTGGGATTTGGCTCCTGAAGTTGGGTGTGAGCTAGAGGATCATTCCAGAGACCCCAGCCCACATGCCTAGCTCTGAGTGACAGCTAACATTCATATGTGTCTGGGGGAGAGGGAGAAATGATAGACAGGTGGGTTTATCCCCAACGGTTTGGAGCCCCTTCCCTTGAGTGGAACCTCACAACCTCAGTTGCCCCAGATGAGGTTGCTTCCTGGAACTGGTGGAGGGGAAGGGGGCGTGCAAAGGAAAGGTAGGGAGGACAGTTGGTGTCCTAAGGTTTCTCACTCTGTTTTCAGACTGCTGGAGAGGTCTGGGGACTTGGAAATCAGTTTTGATGTTTACCAGGCTGATGCTGTGGCCACCTTCCGAAAGAATAACCCTGGCAAACCTTATGCCCGGATGTGCATTAGCGGGTACGAAATGAGTAAGCACAACCCCCCACCCCCCGGCTGCTGCCAGTTCTCCTGTGACTCCAGTGGACCTTCTCTCCACCCTGGCCAGTGTGCCAATCCCTGAGAGGAAGCTGAGGTCCAGAGAGGTTAAGTGACCTACAAAAGGCCACACAGCCAGTTGGTGCTGTGGAACCCAAGCTCCCTAATCTGTAGCTCCTCATTGCTGCCATTTTGGGGTAGTCTCTCTCCTATGCCACTTTAGTCTCAGGCTTACCCAGCAGAAGAGATATGGATTGGAGGGATTTACAGGCTAAGAGTGGTAGGAACCTTGCACTTCCTAGCCCCTGCCCAGCCGAGGCTCATGCTCTCTTGGAGAACCCATCAGGGCCATGTAGTCCGCGGACAAAAGAGCCTAGGGATCAGAATTCTTGCACCTGCAACTCCTGTCTTAAAATCTCCCTTCTCTTCTCAGAGGGTCTGGGGTCTCAGAGCTTATGGGTGAGCTGTGGCCAGGTCTCACTCTAACCCTTCTCCCTGCAGATTTGATGAGCCTGTCCCCGACCTCTGTAGCCTCAAGCGGTTGTCCTACCAGAGCGGTGATGTCCCTCTGATCTTTGCCCTGGTGGATCACGGTGACATCTCCTTCTACAGCTTCAGGGACTTCACATTGCCCAGGGATCTGGAGCACTGACCACACAGCTCTGTGGGGGTGGAGCTTGCTCTGGGGGACCTGGACTGTCCTCAGGGACCACCGCAGCTGTCTCCTGTACCCGGACTCTGACCTGTAGCTGCAGCGGCCAGTCTGGGCCTTGGCCCTGGGTGTCTCATACTTGCAAGAAAGTCAAACTGTGCTCCGAGCCTTCCTGGCCACTGCAGTGCTTCCAAGCCCGGGGCCTGAGATTGCTGCCTTGCAGTGACCCCTTTGGAACTCAGGACTAGATTTGAGAGACCTAGGAAGTGGGGCAGAAGAGAGGACTCTGTGCCTTTAACGAGAGGGTGCCTGCTTGGTGCCATAAAGCCAAAGCCATTAAAAATAGATCTCTTTTCTGCTGTGGCTGAATATACTGGACAACCCCCCTGCCCCTCCATCCCGTGGTCGGTGGAACATCCCCCGTGCCACTCATTCGACCTTTGTCCATTCACAGGGAGAACCAGTTTCTCTGGTGCAGGATCGAAGAGTGCGGGAAGCCCCTGGGTGGACAGGAAAGGGACCTGGAACCTTTCCAACCTTTCCAGGGTTCCTGCAGGATACTCTGGAGGGAGGCTGGTGCCCTATCAGTCCTTCCTTGAGCGCGGCTCGGTCAGAGTAGAAGGGTGGCCCAGAGGTCCATGTCGGTGTGGCTTGAACCCCAGTGTTCCGAGGGGCCACCAGCAGTATGGGATCGATGGATCAGGTCGGTTCTCGCCCCAGGCCTCCACACCCCTTCCGTTCTTGCCTCTTGTCACTCCAACCCCCTCCCTCGCTGGTGCTAAAAACTTCGGCAGTTGTTGCTGTCCCTCAGGGCCTTGGGCCCCTGCCTGTCACCGCAGTGGACATGGAGGAGGTGGGGCCCGCCCCGAGGGAGGCGTCTCGCCACGACGCTAGTCCCCAACATGGGACCTGAAACCTGGCCCTGCATCCACAGGTCGTCGTCTCTGGGCTGAGCGCTCTCGGGAGGAGCTGGCCCGGCTACGCCCCTCCCTCGGCAGCTCGGGGGAGTGGTGGGAGGGACGGCTGGCCTCTGGAGTCCGGCCTGGGAGGTGGCCCGGGGCAGCCGCGCGTTCCGGGAACTATTTCCGCCTCCGGGAGGCGGCGGGACACTGGGCGCGGCGCGCCGTCCTGCGACCAGGTGAGCGCAGGTGAGGCCCGGGGCTGGCCAGCGGCGTCTCGCGCATATTCATGAAGGTCACGGTCCCGCCCCCGCGTTCCCAGGGGCCGCGGATTGGCCCGGGTGCGGCCCCCGCCCCCGAGGGCGCCCTCGCTGCGCCCCCGCCCCGTCGGCGCACGGCTGGGGGCGGGGCCAGGCCGGGGGCGGGGCGCTGGGGGATCTGCAGTCGCGCTGGCTCGCCCTTTATGTAAATAGCGCGACTCCGCCCCGGGCTCGCCGCGCCGGAGGTGAGCAGGAAGGAGACCGCGGCCCAGCAGCCCGTGGGCCGGCGCGGCGGAACGAGCCGGGCAGGCGGTGGGCTCCTAGGGACGCCAAGACCTGGGACGGGGGCCGGCCCGGGAGTCCAGGTGAGGTGCGGGCCGGACTCACCTCCCCGGGCCCGCCCCCTTGGGGCGCCCGCCACTCGGGGCGGGGAGGCAGGGGAAGGCAGAGACCCCTGGGCTTCCTGGCCCGGGCGGGGAGCGCTGCGCCCAGGTCCGTCCGCCTCCTCCTTCTTGTCCCCGTCGCTTGGCACCTCCGAGAGAAAGACACCTGTAGAAAGTGCCGCTGGGAACTTCTCTCGGCCTGACCCGCCCGCGATTATCGAACTTGGGTTTTGGGTTTGCACAATAGTGTTGGCTTTTGGGAACAGGGGAACAGGTGCCTGGCCCGGCTGGGTGCGGGGGCACCGCGGGCGCAGACTAGAGTCCTGGGGCCCAAGTGCAAGGCTCCTGGCCCGGGAGTCCGGCGACTCGCGTCTCCCCGACCCTCTCTCCGCGAGCGGCGGCCGGAGCGCGTTACGCCGGCGGCTTAGCCCCTGTGCCTGCCATCTGGGCTCTCTCCCTGCCGGCCCTTTGTGCCTCCTAATCCCCGGGCGCAGGAAGCCCGCGGGAGGGACTTAGGACCGGGTCAGCTTTGGACACCTTTAGGCGACGGTGCTGAGACCCAGTCTATTTTCCACGCTGACGGGTGGGGTTCGCGCTGTGGGACTTGACGAGAAGTGGAAGATTCAGCCTTGCCGAAGAAAGTGTGTCTTGGTTTGCTCTGGCTGGACAGTTGGTGGACACATTGGGCCTTGGCTGTGGGGAGAACTGACTGTAACCAGGGAAGCTGCGGTGTGGCCCTTTGAGGCTCTCACCTGAGACAGGTGAGCTTTGGGTGAGGAGGGCGGGGCTTAGACTCTTCCCATGGGAATTCATATGCCAACGAAGGCCGCCTTAACTCGGGCTCCAGGGGACCCTCTGCAGGAGTTTATAACTCGAGGTGCTGTCAGGCTGCAGAGACCTGAGCCAGCAGGAGGGCAGGGAGAGAACCCAGGTGGGAAGAGCCGAGCTGCCACAGAACTGTGGCTCAGTCCAGGGAAAGCCAAGACCAGAAGTGGCTTTTGAGGAAGACAATCTGGGTCTGTGTGAGCAGAGGCAGGGGAAGGATCATGGGAGAGGTGGTTCTCCTTCTTTATTTTATGGGCAGGGAATTTGGGGTTAGTTTCCTTAAGGGATCTGCCCACAGTGCTCGCTCGTGGCAGTCAGGACTCAAACCCAGCTCCTGGGGCTCTGACCAGAGCTTGCACAAACCTCTCTGAAGTTAGCCTGGGCAATTCTCTGTGGAAAAGGGCTCCCGGAAAAGGGGAGTCTGGGATCACTCTATATCCCTACTCTTCCTTGAGGCAGTTGAGTATACCCTTTGGTGACAGATTAATATAATTTTAATGATATTAAAAGAATACTAACACAACAGCACTAAAAGAGAAAAAAAAGGCCCGTAATTCCAGATGACCTTTGTTCATTTAAAAAATAGAAAAGGTGGCCGGGCGCGGTGGCTCACGCCTGTAATCCTAGCACTCTGGGAGGCCGAGACGGGTGGATGGCTCAAGGACAGGAGTTTGAGACCAGCCTGAGCAAGAGTGAGACCCCGTCTCTACTAAAAAATAGAAAGAAATGATCTGGACAACTAAAAAAATATATATAGAAAAAATTAGCCGGACATGGTGGCACATGCCTGTAGTCCCAGCTACTTGGGAGGCTGAGGTAGTAGGATCGCTTGAGCCCAGGAGTTTGAGGTTGCTGTGAGCTAGGCTGATGCCACGGCACTCACTCTAGCCAGGGCAACAAAGTGAGACTCTGTTTCTAAATAAATAAATAAATAGATAGATAGATAGATAGATAGATAGATAGTAATAGAAGGAAGGGTCAGGTGGCTTACACCTGTAATCCTAGCACTTTAGGAGGCTGAGGTCGGAGGATCACTTGAAGTCAGGAGTTTGAGACCAGCTGGGCAGCATAGTGAGATCCTATCTCTACAAAAAATAGAAAAATCAGCTGGCTGTGGTGAAGTACACCTGTAGTCCCAGCTACTCGGGAGGCTGAAGCAGGAGGATCACTTGAGTCCAGGAGTTTGAGGCCTCAATAAGCTATGATGACACCACTGCACTTTAGCCTGAGCAACAAAGCGAGACGCTGTCTCGAAAAGAAAAGCCGATAGGAGCCCATGGTGAGAAAAATGAAACATTTTAGAAAGTGTAAAATAAGAACAAATTCTGCATCTTGCCAGTCTTTTTCCTCAAACATGATGTTTATTAAAATTTTTGGTGCCTTTCCAGACATTAGGTGCAGTTTTAACTTGTGCCTTGCTGAGTTTTTGCGATGTGGCCTTAGTTTGGTCACTTACACATGCCGAGCCTTGTTGTCACAGATGTTGAGAGGATGAAAAAACGTCATGAGCACAGCACCCTGTGAGGGTGAACTCCTTAGCTTCCGCACTACACCTTTGTGGACACACCTGGGCCTTTCAGAAGTGTCTGCTGGTTTCAGGGAATTTGGCTTCTCTGTCGGAAATCGGCCAAGGGGTCATGATTTTGTGATCTCTTCAAGTCTCTGTAGGTCAGAAGCTTTTCAGTGAGGACGTTCCTCAAAACTAGGGACAGAGGTAGAGTCTGGGAGCTCTCCTAAACTGCCACTGTGTTCCAGTGGCCCTTGGTACTTCCCTTGGACCTTGGGAGAGCCAGAAGTGGGGGCTGGTCCCCACACCCCGGCTGGGGTCCTTTCCCGGGGTGGGGGCAGCAGAGAGTGCAGAGTAGCTCTGCTTTCTGCTTTGCATGGAGTGTGCTTACAGCATACACTCTCCTCACTCTGTTGGGAGGCAGGGGGAGGGGAGCACATTCCTGGGCTGCTCTGTTGTCATTAAGGAGATTTTCTGGAAGTCCATAGTGCCCTCTTTCAACCTCACTTGGGGAGGGGGTGACCTATCCTGCCAGTACTTCCTGGCCCCAGGACCCTGCCTTCAGAAGAGAAAGTGGTGCATGGAGCCTCTGCCATGACTCTGTGACCCCGTGCCTACCCGTTGTGCTTCCCCGGCAAGAGCCTCCAAGAGCCATCTGGGGAGGCTTAGTTTCCTGAGGGGTTATTCAGTGTTCCTGGTCTTTACAGATGAGTCAAAGCAGCTGTTGAGACACCTGAGTTGGAGGCCAGGTCGGGAGCCCAAGAGGCCAATGTGCTCTCTCCTGGGTCGACTGCTTTGAGCACACTGGCTGCCTGGATTAATTTGTCCTCAGCTCTGAGAGGCCTTTTTATCTCACTCAGGCCATATCGCTCTCAGGGCTCCTCCTGGGTGGAGGCATGCCAAGTCTGCTAAGCAACATTGCTTTCCTCTGCCCGGAGCAGTCTGCAGAGAGAAATGGGTAGGGGACAGGAGATAGGCATTTATTTCCCGGTGGGCTCACCAGCACTGTTTGTCCACCCCAGCTCTGGCTGCCTAGGGATTCCAAGGAGACCCTCCTTTGCTGTGCCCTGTGGCCATGGGCTTTGTCCAGGTCCCGTTGGGGTAGGCTGGTGCCCAGCCCTGCCTCTCAGAGGAAACTGGTACCTCGAAGAGTCACCCCTCTCTTCTCCTTCCCAGGAACCACAGTGAATTCTTGAGCTAGGAGAGGCTCCTCTGGGTGTGGGGACAGGGCAACTGCTCTGTACTTGACTCTACCCTTCAGGAATTCAGCAGAGACCGGAGCCTTCTCTCAAGACACCTGACTCAGTGTTCCCAGGGTTTGACAAGAGGGACATGTGGGCACAAGACTGTATGACTCTAGTAAATAGTACTAATATTTAATGACATTATTCTGGAATATTTCTTGTCAAGGAGCTGGGTGCCCTAGAGCCTTGGTCTGAGGCAGGGCCCACAGGGGTGTCCCCAGCAAGATGCCAGGTTGGGCCGGGCGCGGTGGCTCACGCCTGTAATCCTAGCTCTCTGGGAGGCCGAGGCTGGCGGATTGTTTGAGCTCAGGAGTTCGAGACCAGCCTGAGCAAGAGCGAGACCCCGTCTCTACCAAAAATAGAAAGAAATTATTTGG
>CAUYSK010015460.1:0-20908 GCA_963575035.1 Avahi laniger | reverse complement strand
AGATCAATCCCTTACCCTGCCAGGGAGACAAGTCCTGGTTTTAAGTCACCTATGGAATGCCCAAGCTGGATCGATGTCTCTCCACCACAGGATTTGCCCCGCTTTCCTGGGGTCACCAGGTAAGCAGCACCTGGGAGGACTTGCGGGTAGGGAGCTCACAGTCTGAGTACCCCTCAGTCTGCTGTAGGGCTCCAAAAGGAAAGGTCACATTCCCTGCAGATGCCTCCAGGTGATGGCTAAATTGTCTCTCTCGGCAGCCAGGGGTAGGGAAAGGGAAGGGGAGAATGAAGCAATATGGTACCTGCCGATAGGCTCAGGTCTGCACACTGGGAGGTGCCCCAAAGGAGCTGGGAGCCTGGTGCCCTGTCCGCAAGAGGCTCACCACTCACTGGCGGCAGCCATCTCTGGGCTGGTGTTAGCAGGTCTCTCCAATTCCTCAGGAGCCCACCAGCAGCATCTGTTGTATTATCCTGGATGGAGCTGGAACCCATTCTACTAAATGAAGTATCAAAAGAATGGAAAAACAAGCACCACATGTACTCACCATCAAATTGGTATTAACTGATCAACACTTAAGTGCACATATAGCAGTAACATTCACCTGGTGTCGGGCAGGTGGGAGGGGGGAGGAGGGGATGGGCATATATACACCTAATGGGTGCAATGCACACAGTCTGGGGGATGGACATACTTGAAGCTCTGACTCAGGTGGGGCAAAGGCAAGATATGTAACCTAAACATTTGTACCCCTGTAATATGCCAAAATAAAAAAAATTTTAAAAATAAGCATTATAATGGTAATTGGAATATTTGAATCATTAGACCTTTCCCCATTTCTGTCAAAGTGAGATAACACAAAGTTTGACAAAAATATTTACTAAATGAATGAACTAGTAAAATAAAAAAAAATAAAATTTCAATTATTACAGAAATAATTTCCTGAACTGTCTATTTATATATTCTTGTTTGGTTTGCCTTCTCATTTCAGTGTAACTGAGCAGGCATTCTATTCACCTCTGCTTTTCATTCAGCATGAAGTAGCATGCTGGAACATAATAGGCATCAATAATACATAGCAATATAATCATATCAAAGTAGAATATGCATCAAAACCTAAAGAAAGAGCTGTTCAGAATTTTACATAATCATATGCATCAAAGTTAAAGAATATGGGATAACTATATTTGGAAATGAAGGCAGAAATCTGTTCATATAATATTATATTCTATTTTACCAGTTATATATTTTTATCATTTAACACAATAGATTTAAACATGAAATAAAATCTTAGCATGTTAGATTTAGAAACAAGCTGAGGAATAATATAAACCAATTCCATCAGTTTTGGAGATGAATTTTGTAGAAGTTAAATGTATTCCCCATTTTCAAACAGATAGCAAATAAATTATCAAAGAGTGAACACAAATCAGACTGGCTCCAAACATGGTGCTCAAGGATACTACCAGAATATGGTTGTGTCTACATCTTCACAGTTTTGTACAAGAGTATTCTTGCTATGGCCTCAAAACCCTTAAAGACTAGATTGGGAAATCTATTATAAAAAGGCAAAAAGAAATATGAACTTAAAATGGTAATCTCTCGTAACAACAGTAAACATTGCACTTCCTTTGCAGACACTGATCCAAGTATTTCACAAGGTAGTAACTCAGTTAATCTGCACATTCACTCAATGAGATGAGTAACATTAATAACAGCATGGTATAGATGAGGAAACTAAATTGCACAGAGATTAAATAACTTGCTTATAATCAAACAACCCTGTAAGTGGCTACAGGGTCCACGTTTTAGTATGTGAATTTCAATAGCTTTGTCCCCAGCTATCTGGCTCCAGAGCCATCCTCACACTAATAATGTCTATTATTCCTCTTGGCAATTAGTTCATGCCATTATTTTCTTCTTTCCACCTTCGACAATTGAAGAGAAGAGCTCTTCATAAACAAAAGTATCACCTCCTTCTGTTGCCAATTTCAATGAATTCTACCTCTCTAAGTGTGTCATTCGACTCATCACCTTCTCCCTCTGTTGCCTCTAGATCCACTCTCAGACTACTGCTTTAAATTAATATTCAAACATATTCAGTACCTTCCAAAAACCGTCCTTCAACCCATATCCTTTCCCAAGCACCACCATGTCTCTCATATTCTTCACAGTCAATTATTTCTATCAGTTTTGTTTGTACAGGCTGTCTCCGCTTACTGTAACTCACTGAAATCCACTTAAGCTATATGTATATATTGATCACTTCCCAAACTACAACTCTATACCTGTAAGCTCTCCCCTAAGGTCTGAATCTATGCAGTTACCTACTCCACTAGGATGGCCTCAGGTACATCAAACTCAGCATATGTAAAACCAAATTTCTTTTTTCATGGCAAATCACAGTGAATGACACCACCATTAAGGCAATATAGTCTTTTTCAAATATTCACTTTAAAAATTTTTCCAGCCTCTGCCTATTATCAAGTTCCAAAGCTATTTTCATATTTTTAGGTACTTGTGATAGCAGCACCTCACTTCTTAGTACCAAAATATTGCTCAAGCCAAAAATATGAGAAAAAATCTTTTAATCTTCCTGCTCCTCACTGCCCTCTTCCCATCTCTTACATATGTTCTGCCTATCACCAAGTCCCACCAATTTTACCACCCAAGTATCTTTCAAATCAATCCACTTTTCCCCATGTAAGTGCTAATAGCTTAGTTTAGGTCACTATCAATATATGTCTATATATTAGTTTCCTATTGCTGCCATAACAAATTAACATAACATAGTGGCTTAAAACAACACAAATTTATTTTCTTAACAATTCTGTAGGTAGAAGCCTGATATGGGTCTCAGTGAGCTAAAACCAAGGGATCAGTAGAGCTGTGTTTTTTTCTGTAGGTTTTAAGGGAAAATCCATTTATTTGCCTTTTTCACCTTCTAGAGGACACCTGTATTCCTTAGCTTGTAGTCTCCTTCCTCAATCTCCAAAGCCAGCAACACAGCATGTCTCTGACCCAGCTTCTGTCCTCACATATCTTTCTCTGACCACAGCTAAGAAAAGTTCTCTACTGCGAAGGGTCCATGTGATTAGATTGGGCCACCAGAAAAATCTAGATTAATATCAATATTTCAAGGTCCTTAACTTAATCACATCAACAATGTCTCTTTTTGCATGTAAGGCAAAATATTCATTGACTCTAGGGATTAGGACTTGGATATCTTGAAGGGGGCATTTTTCTGCCTACCGCTATCTAGATGGCCTCAAACAGCCTTTCAACTGATGTTTCCACATCTTCTCTTTCTCTCTCCAATGCATCACCCATGTACCAACGTAATATGCTGAAATAAAAAAAAAAAAAGAGGAAAAACAAATACTCTTCCACAGTGCAAACTGACTGCTTAAAATCTTTCAGTAGCTTCCCACCAATCTCCAAATAAAACAGCTAATTATGCTGGATGAACCAAGCACAGCAAGAGGGAGTACAGGTAAGACAGCCACTTGGTCCACTGTACACACTCTCATAAAGTCTCATATTTGTTTCTAATCACCAAAGAAGATTATTCCTAGTTGTATTTTTGTTATAAGACCATTATTTTCTTAGTGTAAAAATCACATACAGATCATAACTTCATAAGCTTTCTTTGAATTTTTGAAAATATTCTGGAAGACTCTAAAACCAAAAGCTACATCTAAGATGCCCTCCTCCTTCTCATGGCCCATGCTGCTTAAGGCCTCTCAGCCTCACCTCTTGAATCTGCATTTTTGCTCTCCCCATCGCTTATACTAAACACTCAGCCTTCTTAAACTCCTTCCAATGGCACATATTAAAAGACAAGGGGGCTGGATCTATGCAAGATGATGTAAGCTCATTTACCACTTGTTTCCCTCCAAAATTCCCTGCCCTGAATTCAGCATGGCTTTAAACCCCGAAGTGAGCACTGTGCTACAGAATAAGCCCCAGAAAAATCCCTCCAGCTCTGGGAGAAGGAGAAGGAAGAAAATCTTATCCACACAGAAAGAGTGCAAAAATCAACCTTTTTCTTCTTTTTTTTCCCTCCATTTTCTTGCACCCCAATTACCAAGTAACCCCATGGGGCTGGAGGTGGGGGTAGAGAACAACAGCCTTAAATGGAAGCCCAGAGGAGCCAAAACTCTTAGGGAGTATAGTTTTTCTCCCTCCAGTGGGGTTGTGGTTCCAACAAGATGGGGCCAATCTGGAAAGGAAAGCTCCAGAAAACTAAAGAGTACCAGGGGGATTACAGAGAGAGAAGAGCTTGAGAAAGGGACCCCACAAAGTGGTTTATGAACTCTGGGCTCACCCCATGCCATGATCTAATACTAAGGAACGTATCTAAGACTTTGAACACTGAACTATAGATAAACCACTGCTCAGCCCCAGACTGTCCACTGAGTGGTGCACGTCGGAAACAGATGTGAAGCATTCTGTGATAGCTTTGCAATCTAAACTGACATTGGAATCACAGAAGCATGTTTGGAACTTGAAGCATGAAGCTAACTGGATAGATTCTCACTAAAACAAAAACATCAATATTTTTCATAGCATTTAAATAAAACCCAGAGTCTTAGAATATTTAAAATATCCAGGATTCAATACAAAATTACTTGGCATTTGAAGAAATTTGAAAAGTTGAACTCTCATGGGAAAAGACAGCAGATACCAAAGCCAAGATAACACAAATATGGCAACTATCATCAAAAGATTTTAAAAGTATCTTTATAAAAATTTTCAAATAAGCAATTTCAAACATTCTTGAAACAAATGTTAAAACAGAAAATTTCAGAAAATGGAAATATATAAAGAAAATTAAAATGGAAATTCAAGAACTGAAAAATGCAATAACTGAAATGAAAGGGAAAAAACTCGCTGGATGGACTCAATAGCAGAATGTAAATGACAGTAAAAAGAACTAGTAAACTTGACTGTAAAATAATAGAAATTATGTAATGTAATTAACAGAGGAAAAAATGTTTTTAAAGTCTAAACACAGCCTCAGAAACTTGAGAGATAATAAAATATCTAATATTTGCATCATTGGAGTTGAAGCAGAACAGAAAGAACATGCTACGAAAAAGTATTTGAAGAAATAATGGCTGAGAACTTCCCAAGAAATTTAATAAAATAGAAACCACAAATCCATACTGAAAATAAATAAGGAATGAGAGAGAGAAAAAGAGAGAGAGAGAAAGATAGGCAAAATACCATACATTAAAAGGGATGATGATTTTCAAAAATCAATAATGAGTGCTAAAACTAGTAGGAGAACATTTAATAATGGATTGTTATTTGCATATCAAAGTATCTCATCACAAAGTATTTTTTAATTACGATGCTAACTTTAAAGTGGAGAAATCTGGTAAATATCACTTTAACCAAGTGATTAATGTTTACATCACCATAATTGGCATAAACTGACATCATCTGCCTTTTGATATGATTCACCAAGAATTACAAAACATCATGTCTTTGGCATTCCTATCAATAATACATAACATTAATCTAAGCATGAGAAAATATCATATAAATTCAGATTTAGAACATTTTCAAAAAAAAAAAAGGAACTGTCCTGTGTTCTTCAAAAATGTCCTTGTAAGAAAAATGAAGAAAGTTTGTGGAACTGTTTCAGGATAAAAAGACAAAGGATATATGACAACTAAGTGAAATGCCTAGTACAAGATTGCATCTTAGACTGGGAAAAAATAAAAACCATAAAGGATGTTACTGAGACAATTGATGGGATTTGAATTTGTACCATGGATTATGTAATAATGTTGTGTCATTGTTACATTTTCTGATTCAATAAATATATTGTAGTGTTTACTTGTACTTAGGAAATATATGCTAAAATATTTAGAGATAAAGAGGCCTAATGTGTCTTCAATTTACTCTCAAATCATTCACAAAACAAGTATATGTATGTATTTATGTATATGTGTGTACACATGTGTGATGAAAGTGTATTCCTCTATGGAACAGCAGAAGTATTTATCATGTCCAAATAGCTCTTAGATATCAAGCAAAAACTGGGAAAGAAGCTGAGTAGAAAGAATTGTAATCAGAAAGATTGGATTTACATTTAGGTCAGCTACTTACTAGCTTTGTGCTTTGAAGAAAGAAACTTCTCAGAGCTTCGCTGTTTGCATTATGAAATAATATGTAGGGATTATTTTTGAGAAATGAATGAAATAAAGTATGTAAAATGACCAAGCACATTACCTATCATAAAGCTGATAAACAATACATTTCAATTGAATTAGTTGCATGGGGATACTCTGAAATGTTTCCCCTGTAGGGATGAGCAAATGCCCTTTTGTAGGGCTTGGGCAAGTTTCCATCAGTCATGAAGGAGGTTGTCTTTTACCATGGGCAGGTTAATTTATTAACTAATTAAAGAGAAAATGTGCAGGGAAGAATGAAGATTTCTATTAATAGTACTTCAAGAATAGAGTCCTTTCTAGATAAAGATTGCAGGTTGAAAACATGCATTTATCTCGGTTCCCTCTTAAACCCGCTAAACTTAGAATCAACCTAATTTTTCTTTCCAAACTCCCAGAAGGCTCAACAATTAGTGGTTCTATTGCCTTTGGAAATGGAGATAAATATGGGGCTAATATCAGTAGCATTGTCTAAAAATACATTTAATAAGTTCAACTGCAGATCCTCTCTTTTGTTCTGCACAGCTAGACTGTCTATCCCTATACCAATAGAACACTGGGGGTTTTTCTGAAAAGGTAAAACAAAAGGTCTCCAAACTGGGAGAAACCAAGCACAATTTACATCAACAGGAGTACTAAGTGAAAATGCTCATGCTAGATTTTGATACTCACATAAATTCTGGAAAACTACATGATGTTCTGCAGGGAAGAATGTGTCTGACTAGCTTATGGGCATCACCTGGAGATATTAACTTCAGAGTTTTCCCAACAAATCGGCACACAAGTCACTTTACTATGAAGCTCAGAATTGTCAACCCTTACATTCCTCAATGGTGCTTTTTATCATTTTTTTGGTGTTCCAGTCTCAAATGAATAAACAACACGGGACAAATGATTGAATTTAGCTAGGATTGGTATTTCAGTTGGGTTAGAGAGAAGAACAAGGAAGATAATCTGTATAAATAAGAACTTACTGTGTTGGACCAAGAAATCTAAATTGCTCAGAATGGAGCTTAGAAAGTGAGAGGGTGGTACATAAAGGAAATGTGTTATACTCAGCAAGATATAAATTTCTGGGAAGTAAAATCATATCACAGTGAGAGTTTTAGAAGAATTGAATTTGAAAGATGAAATGGTAATAGTAGAGGATGAGATCCTTAATATTTTGGTTTAAGTATACTTAGAGATTGTGGGGCATGATACGGCCATAGCCATGGGTTAAGTTGGGTTAGATAGGAAGGAGAAAACTGTGGCTGCAACTGTGGCTTGTCATGTGGCAAGTGGCAGACACGGAATTCAAACTATCTTAAGCAAAATACAGGTTGTGTTATCTCATAACTGGGAATCCCACAATCCAGGGATTGTCCAATAAATGTCATTAAACTCAGACACTCTCTCTTTCTTTGCTCTGCTTTCCTCTGTGTTGGCTTCATTTCCCGGCAACTGGAACACAATAAATGTTTTTTGAATGATTAAATGGATAATATAAATTACATCGACCCTCTTCCCTTTCACTTAGAAATGTCTTTTTCTTAATCTTCATTTTTTTCTATTATTAAAGAAAAGGTGTGCATCCCTCTATCTTTCTAAGCTTAAGTTCTACCTGTGTCATCTAAATTCTCATTTCCTCCCAGAGCCTCTAGAACCACTTTCTATAAATTACCCTCTTACTTATTAAGTAATTACCTAAATTATCCTCTACTTACTTAGTAGAGAGGCATCGCCCTCTCTACTGAATCTTTCTTTGCATGATTGACACAAAAAATTGTATTTTCCTATCCTGAAAACAAAAACAATAAAAGTTTCTCTCAATATTGTTACTCCTTCATGTTCCTATTCCGTTTCTTTTTCCTTGCCAAATTTCAGCAAAATGCAGCCATAATTACTGCTTTTTTCTACTTTCTAATCAACCTTTCCCACACAGCCTCTTACAATCAAACTCCACCTCCCATCAGTCACAAAACTGTTTTTGATTTTTTGTTGGAAATCAATAATAATATTTGTCATACATATTCAATGGTCCATGTCTGACATCAATTTCCATTTTATTTCCCCAACCAGCCTTCTTCAGCTCATTTCAAATTTCTCTCTTTGATATCCTATCAAACCTACTTCCCTTTTGACTCATCTGTTTCTGTCAGTGGTCCTTTCAATTTTCCAGGAAACAAGATGGAAACCTCAGAGTCAAATGGCAAGAATACTTTCTCCTTCTCTCTCCCTATTTCTAAGCAGTCACTAAATATTCTCACTTCTGTGTCTGGAATTTGTCTCCTTTCTCTGGAATTTGTTTTCCTTTCTCACCTCCAATAATTTACTTAAATCTCCTTTTGTAGCAACAAAATAATTACATGCAGTGCACGTTCCCAAATCTAGTTTTTTACTCTTTTCCAAATCATCTTCCACAATATTGCCAGTTTACATCTTTAAAAACAACCAACATCATACTTCTTCACTATTCAAAAGGGTTCTTTAGTTACTTGTTTCCTACAGGAAAAAAAGTTCAGATTCCAAAGAATAATATTTACTTTGCCATGAATTTTCCTCAGCTACTATAGTGCAATAACATGATCACAGAGATTGGAGTCAGAAGACCCAGTTTAAAATCCGCCTCTAACACTTTCTTTTAAATAAGATGTTTTATCAACACTGTGTAGGTAGAATACCTATAAAATACGTACAAAGTTTTTCAAGAAAAATAACTGAGAGGTAAACATTAACTTTTCCAAGATTGATCACTTGAAAAACAGCTTCGCAGAAAAGAAGTATGTCCCAAGCAAAGTTCCTTGGAAACTGACAAGACCGAGTGCTCACAATAATCAATCTTGGTCAACAACAAGTTTTGATTGAATTTGCATTACTCATCATGTGAAGTGAGGTGCCAGTGCTTTCCCAAACATGACCACTTAGATGACAGGGTAAGGCTGGATCCAAGGTTCCACAGCATCATATTCCTATTGTATCTCAGCCTCTGTTCACGCCAAGGAAAGGACAAGGACTCTCCTCATAATGCAACTTCAATGTGTCATAGCCAAATATCAGGGTCCCTTTTCAGCAATCTGATGTCTGGTCCTGCCAGATGGCTGGGCACTGCCTAGAGTATAATGGGAAAC
This sequence comes from Avahi laniger, assembly GCA_963575035.1. Classification (NCBI taxonomy): domain Eukaryota; kingdom Metazoa; phylum Chordata; class Mammalia; order Primates; family Indriidae; genus Avahi; species Avahi laniger. Next base: position 11,619 of record CAUYSK010015460.1, on the reverse strand, counting down.
ATGGGACTGACTGGTACATTTTCTACTGCTCTGTCTGCATGTGTTCCCCAATAAAAACTGCTCCGCTAAGTCTGTTATATGTTGCCTGGGTATCTTCTCTCGTTGCTTGATAGCCATGTCGTTAGCACTCATATACTCCCTCTGCTGTTCTAATGCTCTCCAGCTGGGATACTTTTAAAAGTTACATACCGTCTTTTAAGTTCAATTTCCCTCCCAAAGTAAAATAAAAATACTTAACAATGTTTTCATGAGTAAAGAACATAACACGTACAAAAGTGTGAAGTTCAGTACTTATTACAAAATTGAGCTCAAAACAGTTGTTAAATCTGATAGAATAAAATCCAATCCTATAAAACACTTCAGGTCATCAATAAAGAAAAGAGAGTTTAATCGAGAGCTTTAATGGTCTTATTAAATACAGGAGGTCAAAGCTTATTGAACTAGTCAAAGTCAAAGGACTTTATCTGTCAATGAACTTGCTACCATTGCCATTAATAGAATATAGAAGGAAAACAAGGAATTACTTGTCTTTATGCACAAGAGGCATGATAATGAGTATGCTTTAAAACAGACTAGAAGGTCATGAGTAGACATCTATTATGACATTTGTTGCTTCACGTTCAGAATTTTTGTCTCCTGTAAGCACTGCCCAACCAAAATATCAAAATAACATTCTACCTGAATTAAGGAACTAATCTTTAACAATATTACACTAAACTAATATTACATTAAACTTCTTACATAAAAACCCTACTGTCTGCATTGCCTGGTAACAAGTTATGAAGGATACAGATATGCGTGAAGTGTAAAATGAGTCACCATCAGAAAAAAAAATAGTATGATATAGGCCATATGCTGATGTATAAATTGGAAGTGGGAGGGTGGTCTCACCTGGCCTAACTGCTTTGGGTATTAGAAATCTGACTGCTGTAATCATTTTTGTCCATTCAGTCAAGAAATATACACTTCAGTTCCTATATAATCAATTCATTGAACAGTGTGAATTCAGGGGGTTATGAAAGTAAACTTTTTATTCTAACACTGCCTTAAAACATTATTGGATCTCCCTACTCCATCCCATGATAACACCTAGGGTGGATTCCATCACTTTACTATCATTATCTATTATAACGGCAGCTCTACTTTAACAATTAAGACTGTCTCTTCTCACATGTAAGTGGGAGCTAAACAATAGTTATATATGGTAATAGAGTAGTATACTGGGCATTGGAAACTAGCAAAAGGGAGGGGTGGGAGGTGAGTGAATGATCAGAAATTACCCACTGGCCACAATGTACACTATTCTAGTGACAGGTACACTAAAAGTCCTGACTTCACCATTACAAAATTTATCCATGTAACAAAAAACACTTGTACCCCCTAAACCTGTTGAAATTAAAATTATAAAAAATAGACTATCTCACTTGTTTGAAAGTTCAAACCTATCTAAATCAAAATTCAGTCTCCCAGAAAATTCAAAGTTTGTCCCTCTTGCATCTTGTCAACCCAAAGTTCAAGGGAAAGGGGTATATTCTATTTTTTCATTACTTCTCATTGCCTTTTGTGGCTGAAGAAGGGGAAAAGTTTTTTGTTGATTTTTTTGTGTGTGCTTTTTGTAATTGTTGTTGTTTGTCTCTAATTAGTTCACCCTACTAGTGTAGCTACTACACGGGGATAACTTCTTCCCATGGTTGTAGGGAAAATAAATATAATTAGTGTATAAAGTTGCTATAATAGTAATTGCTCAATGAATGTTTCCTTTCTTCTAAAGTGCCCTAAAGTTGCATTATACATTTAGCCTAATTCAGCAAACATTTATTTTGCCTTGCAAACATATTATTTGCAAGGCAATGTGTCCAGTGCTTTTCAGTTTATGAGAATTCAACCACTATGGATCACGCCTTCAAAATTTTTGCCCTAAGAAAAAGATGGCATGTTTCTATTTCTATAATTCCATAAAAAATTATGACAATTACTGCAAAGTTGCTCGTTCTGCAGTTATTTCAACCTCTTTCTACCTTGCATTCTTGCATTATGGAGACAGGAAAGATGCAAGTATATTTCTCAGACTCTGTTGCAGCTGTGGTACAGATGACTTAGTTTCTACCAAACAGACACACAAACCGATGATCTGGATGCAAAAACGACCATGGTGAGAGAATTCTTATTTGCTGGTAGTCATGGTACAGTCCTTTTAGACAAGTGGATGGTGATAAACATTTGGTATATCTGGGGTGACTGGAATTAAGTTCAAGAATCTAATCATATCATAGGTGTGCAAGGGCAGGCAGTAACGGCAGTGGGTTTTTTAAAGAATAGTCACATTATGTAGTTGCGTGCTTTTCCTGATTGTGTTGTGCTGGACTGCATTGGCCTTAACTGCTTATTTCTCTGGCTCATTTAAAAATTCTGTAAGCTATTTAATCTTTAATATTAGATCTAGTGGTCTCCGTCATTCACAGGTAAGAACCCTGGCGAATACAAAAGTAGTGCTCTATTTTGTTTATTGATGTAGTTGTTTCTCATTTTTGCTTAAAGTTTTCAGGGAATTACATGTGTGTTCAGAGGAAGGCAATATGAATACCTGAGAAATTCTGCTTTCCCTTTTTCCTCGCTTCAGGTCATTGTCAATGATATGGAACATAAAGAGATTAAATAATGCACCAAGGTATACCTACCAAACGATGTTCAGGAGCAATAAGTAGAAAATGGTCCTGTGGAGTGTATTCAGAATACAAGCAAAAAGTGATTATCGCCACCAAAAGAGGTTTAAAATACACCCCTCTGGATACCCTAAAGCACAAAATCTTGTTATAATGGAGAAATTCATAGCTAAACACAATTACATGTAGAAGAAGCAGAAAATCATAGTTAGCTTCACCATACTTACTAGTTGGTTAGCCTTGGGAAATATTGTTTACCTCTCTAGTCCTCAATTTCATCATCTATGAAATTCAGGTAATAATGATAATAGGTAGTCCTACTATTAATTAAATGTAATCATACATATAAAGTACTTTTAACAAAACCTAGCATATTCTATCATCATCACTATCACCATCATTAATATCATTATTCTAATTAAAACACAAATTATGATTTCTTTGTTTAATTATTGTTCAGTGTGCATAAGTGTCTCAGTCCTTTTATATTGCTATAAAGGAATACTTGAGGCTGGGTAATTTATAAAGAAAAGAATTTTACTTGGCTCCCAGTTCTACAAGAAGCATGGCACCAGCATCCACTTCTGCTGAGGGCCTCAGGAAGCCTCCCCTGTTCTGTACACATGACCCACCAGGCCCCATCTCCAACAGTGGGGATCAAAGTTCAACTTGAGATTCAAAGGGGACTAATATCTAAACTGTATCAATAAGTATATACAGTAAACTAAAACCAATTTCTGTCATAGGCTTAATAATTCTCAAAAATCCTTCATTATTTTTTTAGAATCTTCCTTAATAAACCTGTAAGGTATTTTAATACATAGATATATGATCATGAATTTTGTTTGGGTTTCTAGTATCCAAAGTAGGAAAACAGATAAATAGCACTTCTTTAAAACATTTGCTTGCTAATAATTTCTTCCTGTGGTGGATTATATATTATATATTCATATTAGGCCGTATGCAGTAGAGTAGGGGTTCCTAACTAGAGGTAATTTTGCTCCCCTGGTCACATATGGCAAAGTCTGAGACATTTTTGGTTGTCACATTCATGGGTGGGGGTGCTATTGGCCTCTCATGGGTAGAGTCCAGAGATATTGCTAACCCAATGCAAAGGATATCCCTTCACAACAAAGAATTATTCAGTCCGAAATGCCAATAATGCTGCTGTTTAGAAACCTTTCAGTAGAGTAAGGATTAAGAGCAAATCTGCTCTTAACCATATCCCCGGTTTGCAACTTACTAGCTGTATAACTTTGGGCAAGTTATTTAAATTCTGTGGTTCAATTTAATTATCTGTAAAATGGGAATAATGACAGTACTCACCTAAAAGATTGTGGTGAGAAAGAAGAGACCACTTATAAAAGTGTCAGCACATAGGTACTACTCAACAGGCTTAGCTATTCATATTATTTCATACGCATTATCTCTTAAATTCTGTTAACCAATGAAGAGCATCATTGCTCCTCTTTGATTAATTAGAAATAGATTCTAAGCAAGTTTAAATTATTTGCACAAGTTTACCTAGTCAGTAAGAGGGAGAACAGGATTTAAGTTCAGGTCTAAATCCTCTTTGCACTCTAACCCAATGCAAATGATCACAACGTTTCTGTGTGGGTCAGATCTAAACTCTATTTTCTGCTTAGGACTCAATATTCTGATATAGGATCAACTTAAACTTTTTTTAAAAATCTGACTTATTTATGGATTGTGCGTACCCAAGAACATCACCATACTATCTCTACTCCACATTTCCCCTGGAATAGTTCAAGGAAATCAATAATTATTGATCAAATATCTAGTAAGAAATTATTAAGAAGCACCTCCAGAAAGTATAATTAAAAAATGGTCAGATCAATTCTATTCAATTCAATTATCCATTTTACCAAATGAAAATATAAAAAATCAAAATACAGTGTGCAAATATAATTGTGCAAAGGTAAAAACAAAGAGACATGTCAAAAATGTAAATGCTTAGTCATAAGTAAATTATCTTTGAATGTAAATTCAATATGTTCAATTGTGAAGGAAGGTAAAAGAAGTTAAACATATACCAAATGCTGTAAATTAACTTCTGAAGAATTTGTCTAATAGCAATATAGACATCGGGAAAATATACAATGTGATTTGTCTCATTCACTCAGGATACAAACAATACAAATGTGGTCCATGAGGGCAGGGATCTTTGGCTACTTCGTTCATTGATGTATCCCAGGTGCCCATACAGTACCTTCAAGGTAGTGGGACTTTAATAAATCATTGTCGAATAAATGAATTAATGAATATGATCATATCTCTTTCATTTTCCAAATGAATCACTAATTTCTCCCTGGCCTAGTATCAGACAGTCCAATAACTGACTCCTCAGTTCATGTCCTACCAAACTGCCCAGGAATTCAGGAAGACAGGCCTGATTTCAAAGGTCAGGTGAAAAATGATGAAGTGGGGTTGTTCCTATACCCCTCTCCAGTCCTTCTATTGTGTCGTGCAGTGCTGCAGTCCAGGACTTCAGTCAATTCTCTGCGACTGGCAAACCCTTGCTAACCCAACTCTGTGTCCATCCGAGGGTTCCAAAACCACACTCTCCCTCACATTCTGATTCTCAGCAATTTTTCTCTAAGCACAACAACTTGCCACTTTCCAATTGTCATAGTGGCCAGGATGGGAGCTACTACAAGTGTCAGCAGCACGACATGCAAAAACAGGGCCTATCCCACAGACCCTTACACTCTTGTTCTTAGACTAATTCGCTAGCTCAGACTCCCTCTTAATTCAATATAGTTTTGTTACATCAGGCATATTCACCTTCCTTTTCACTGAATCTTAAATGCAAACAATTTGGTCCACACTAAGAAATTTCCCTTTTCGGAAAATGTGAAAATTTAGTTGCTGGATCTTGATCTCTTCTCTCTCTGAAAATCCTTGTACAAATAATAGACTTTCTACCCAGTGATCAGCTCTATACACCAAGAAGTGATTGAACTTTTGTTCAGCAACTCAGAGAAACTAAAGACCTTATTGGTTTCTTCTCTCCAGGTTAATGAATGCCTCCTGAACCCACCTAACTAAAGAGGAAAACTCGAGAGATGCTCTGTAGAACAAATAATGTCAGTTGTAATCTGATGACTCTGAGTGTCTACACCCCAAAGTATAAGCCAAAATAACAAGCATTGGGATAGTAGGGTGAGGGTGAAACTTTGACAATCAGCTAAAATAAAATAAAATAAAATAAATATACTAAAATATAACAGAAATATTCCTGATTTGTAGCAGTTAACAATTTCAATGATAATTGAATTCAAGAGGGCAAATACTCCCTCCCATCACAGCTTGCCAACATGACCTCATGATAACAGAGTTGGGAAGAAATGCAATCAGCCCTCCTCTCTGATGCAATCTAACTTTAGCACACCTCGGTTTGAAAGAATGAGCATTGTAAAGAGTAGAAATGCAGGCAGTCTCTCTAAAAAATTACTAATAATACTTAAAATTATAATTTGACAGTGGATATTATAAAAGCATCCCAATAATTTATATGCAAAAGAAGTTTTTATCTTCTTAAAGTAGAGCAGGTTTCTTTAAAAAGAGAAGAAAGTCCATGTTACCTTTACAAAACTTTTACAAAGTTGCAAATATCTTGCAAAACAGTGAACAGCATGCCTTTGCTTCCAACATTAAAATTTGTGTTTTTAATTGCCTTTTCAAAAAAACTGAGCAAAACAATTTGAAGAAAAAATTTAACAATTTTTCTTATTTGTATTTGATATTTAATCTGTATTTTAAATAATTATATTTACATTGTATTATATTTAACAGTAAAATAGAATATTTGCATCATAATTTGGGGAATACCTACGTGATATCTTGGGACGGATACCTTACAGTATTTTAATCTGTTAGTCTACTTTCTTTTGCATCTGTGCCTTTCATACAAGTTGCTAGGAGGGCATTATGCATAAAAATAGGAGACTGCTTATATTAAAACACAAAGGCAGGCTAGCAGTGGGACCAGGCTTGACACTGTAGACATCTATAAGCATATTGCTAAGTTGAGGCATATGCCTGAAGTTTATGATAATGCTCTAGTTTCTAAGTTGGATGGATAAGAGAAAAAGAAAGTCAAAAGGAATTAGCATATTTTATTTTAAAAAATTCTAGGCAGTTTGAGATGATGGATAGCCCAATCATTCCTGATGTGATCATCACACATTGTATACAGATATCAAAATATCATGTGTAACCAAAAATATATGCAACTATTATGTTAAATTTTAAAAATTTTAGGTACAACTTAAGATTTTTAAAATTTTATTTATTCTTCATTACAGCTCTTTGTGTCAGATATAATTGATTCTATCTTACATATTAGATAACACGATTTTATAAAGATTATCTATGATCACATAGCAGGGACTGGCATAAAAAGGATTCAGACTTGGAGCTGTGTGATTCCAAAGCCAATGTTCTCTCCAGTTCACAGCACTGCCTCAGGAAAGTAGACTACACCTTGTATAGAGAGCATGGAGTAATGGAACGTTATCAAGGTGGAAATTCAGGAACCGATAAGATCCATGAAGTAGGACTCAATTTGGTAATAAGGTAGAAATCCAGAGTTTAAACTGAATCAAGAAGTCAGACATAGTCTAGAAACAAGGGTTTTAATGCCAAGTCATCTGCCTTTAGAAAGTGATAGAATTCCCTCAAACTTTTCTCTCCAGAACTGTCCCCAGAACCTTGGTGGAACTGTGGATAGAGCTTTATATAGTGGTCAGATGATCCTGGGAATGTAGAGACGCAAACTGCTAAATCAAGATGTGAGCAGATCATATGTTACATCACAGTTTCTTCCAATGCTATGATTTCAGATTTTTTTACTGTTCCTGATTCCCCATGCATTAGGGCGGGTGGCCTCCAATATGTCCAGCACTCCATCGAGTGGTGTTGGAAAAAAGTACCTAACATTTAAAAGCATACAATATACTTAGAATAAAATATAGCCTTTGTTCACAGAATGTATATACCAACTCCGGGAAAAACAAAACTCACACATATAAAACAATCAAACATGAAAAATATAATTATACAATCATTATCATAATTAGCAAGATTAAAAGAAGGTAAACAATAAAACACTATTCCACTAAAGTAGAAATAATGTGGTACCAAAGCTTATGGAACAGACTAAGTATTTGGGCAACCAGATCAATAATCAACTAGATCTCTCAGGGTCTGGGCACATCTAAAAGTGTTAAATGACTGAGGAAATCATATATATTAATATTCCAAATAATGAAAACCAAATCTAATAAAAAAAATTATGTAGCTTATTTAAAGCTGACTTCAAATATATTGACTGCATTTTGATTTGATGTACAATGCCATTTTGAAGTAGAAAAAGAATGTGAACATTTAAAATAAAATTCAGCATTCTTCATTATTTTTCACTATTGACAAATTTTAGGTACACATACCATTCACTCACTCACTTATTTTCTTTGCAACATTGAGTATTTCACATTACTCAATAGGTTGCTCTTTTTTTATAAGGATAATAATAGTACTTAATTAGTTTTTATAGCCCTTTCACACATATAACCTGCATGATTTTCACTAAAACCGTGAACTTGGGAAAGGTACCTAACCCTCAGTCTTATTTCTCCCCTCTGCTCACACAGGTATATGGCAAAAGACAGAGATTTCTGCAGAGATTAATTATATAATGTAGGTAAAATTTCTCAACTTTCATACAGCTAAGTAGGTAATTAACAAATAGTAGTTGACCCTAAATCTGAATTCTCCTGACCTCCTTATTGGATCTGAGACCTTAATTGGCTCAGTCTCCTGATTTCTTTCCACAGCTCCTTTCTCTAATATCACACTTGTTTGACAATCGTGTGTCAAGGAAGCCACTGATTCTCAAGTAGCTGCTCAATATTAGGCAGGATCCTCAAATGCAAATCGGAACAGAGAGCAGGTTAAAAAGAGTGATGAAAAATTGTTTCTGATTTTCAAAGCAAAGCAGGATATTAAATTGTTTTAATTTACATTTATTTGATTTCTGAGACAGTTGATCATTTTTCAAGAGTTCACTAATCATTTGTACTTCCTATTTAGGAAATTATGAAAGTTAGCTTTTTAAATATTATGAAGTAAGTCCAAGAATTTAATTTAACAGAAATGTTCAGAGAAATGTCATATGGATATGCCCTTGAAAGATGCTTTGAACATGCAGAAAAATAAGATAGTGGGATATAGATTTATTTTTTCCTTTCCTACTCTTTGTTTTCATAGTCTCTTCCTTGGAAACTCTCTTAATTTCCACTTCTCTTTTCTTCCACAGGTAACTATTCTGTCTTCTATTTGTAGACTAATATTTTTGGGGCTTTATTAAGATGCATTGTAATTGCAATCTCTTTAATTGCTTCCTAATTGGTTTCTTCCTCCCTTTGGTGTATTTTTCATGCATTATTAAATTCCAACTAGCTTTCGGAAACTTGTTTTGCATTCCTTTCAGACAGCTCTCCCAAAGTTAAACTATGTGTTTCCTGGTCCCTTGGTCACACAGGAAAACAGCCTTAGGAAATTGAATGGATCACTGTTTGGAACCTGTGTGCTTCCTGATGCAACTACAAGGATGACAATAACATGAACCATTCAGATCATTTATTGTCATTCACAAGCACCTCACATACAGCAATTCACATGATAACAGTTTCTTAAAACAAGTATTATTATTCCCATTCAACATGGGAGGCATCTAAAAATCAGAAAGGTTAAAATATCTTCCTTTTTCAAAGTCGAAAGGCTGATCTAGGACTTAGACCTAATTCTCTTGACTCTAAGTCCTGGGCTCATTCCGTCATCACTGGCTGTTTGTATATTAAAACAAATGTCATGATTATAACTAATTAACCTCATTAGCTGTTCTACATGTTGCTCAAGAAATTATTTTTCTTTTCCATTCATGAAGTCTTTTAATAGGGAAAATGTGTCGTGGATTGATTAAATCATCTGGAGTCAGAAGATCTCGTTTTGAGTTCCAGCCCCCAACTGAGGACATCTCTTAACCTATTTGACTTTCAATTTCCTCATTTGTAAAACTAATCATCATTCTATTTACTTTACTGAGCTATTGAAAGTCTCCAATATATGTGAATTATTTTTATTACAGAATTGCTAGGAGGTAGAAGGTCACTGGGCTATATGGCTTTTAAAGGTTAAAAGTTCATTTAACTTTAAAGGTTCATTTTCAATCTAAGATTTTATTAATCTCTGAATATTTTAAAATCTCACATCAGCAGATGCTTAAAAGACTTAATGCTTTGACAACTTTCTGGAGAAAAGGAGAATTAAAAAAACTAAGAATCTTAAGTCAGCCAACTAACCAATCAAGATCCATTCTGGAACTCTGGATAATTTAAAAATCTATATTCATTTATTGTTTATTGCATTTGTATATACATTAGTATATATTGTGACGAATCAATCAAAATGATTCCATAAACTCTTATAATTCAGAATTAACATTAGAGTTTTAAGACTAATCCAAAATAACTGTGATAATCCATTAAAAATTTTTAGTTTTGCCAAGTCATGAATTTGAATCACATATATGTGTTAGAGCAAGTTACTTAGGCAATAGGTGTGTTTAACACCGTCTTGTTGAATCACCTTTGATTTTCTCCATGTGTACATATGTACCTCCTCTATAGAGTAAACCATATTCCATACTAGTATTGAAAAATTTAGGAAAGTCTCAGAATATATTTTGTGCAAACATAAAGAGTTCTCTTTATTTTTTCAGTAAATTTTACCACTGCCTTTTGCATTATAAGGAATAAGAAAGAAATGAGAAGCCATGGCTAGGAGAAAGCATTTGGAGGAACCATACCGTAATGCCACAATGTTTCTGATTAGGAAGTAGTTGAGTGGTGGTGGTGATAGTAACAGTAATAATAGAGGTGATATTCACCATTTACTGAGTGCTGAACATGTGCCTGGTGCTCTTCCAGGAATATTGTATATGTAAATTTCAGTCTATATAGTAGTTCTACAAAATAGGCATTATTATTCCAAGGTAAATGAGACTCAGATTTTAGGCTCAGGGATAGCACAGTTACCATGTGTTTTATAAATGTGCTAGGAGTAGAAACCTGAGTGGGAACATGGTGTGGCCAATTCAGCTGAATTAGGACCAAAAAAATTCTCTCTGAGCCTTGGAGTGTATTCTTTGGTCTGGTATGTTAGGTGATCTCAGGCTCCTGTTTTTGTACTTGCTTGAGAGCCATTCCTGGCTTTATCCAATTAGATCTCCAAAGCACCAAAGTGGAGCAATGGAGAAGGCATGCTCTTTGAGGTCAGAAGCCTCTTAATGGTTCATTGGGCAGCTCCTACCTGAGGGCACAACACTTTGTCTTCTGCAGAAGAACCTACTCAATCACTGCACCAGTTACACATGGGTTCAGGAGGAGCTCTTCCTCCTGATGTCTCCGGAACTCTTCCTCTTGACACTCCTCATTTCTCATTGCCATTTCCAGATCATTGTTATTCTGCCTTCCAATCAAAAATCATCATTCTTTGTAGGCTCTGGAAAATGGCGGAGCTAGGGTAGCCTCCCAGATCCCTGTTTCCAGAGAGGGAGACGGAGATCCCAGTCTGCTACACATGATTGGATCGCTCTCCCACAAAAACAGTGAGGGGAATCAGTGCAGATTCAGCGGGGGACACACAAATCAGGAAAAAGAATAACAGGAGATAGGAATACAAAACCTGGAAAGTGCGGACAGATGACAATAGAGAGAGGAGCGTGCGACGACGGCGCCAGCCTGGCCAGTAAGTGCACCGGGACAAGTCCCGCACAGGACAGTCTAGCTTCCCCACTGACTTACAAGCCCTCCGTGAGGCAGGGGCTCGTGTGAAGTAGATGTAGAATTGGGTCTGGAAACGTGGGACTCAG
>CAUYSK010015458.1:0-32255 GCA_963575035.1 Avahi laniger | reverse complement strand
TCCCCTCTTGCATTCCATTCTTTTGTCTCCCTAGGGAACAACCAGGAGGGATAAGCTTAGTCCTTATCAGGAGAGAAAAGGAAAGTAAGTTCCTGTTTTTGCATTTCATTCCTGTATTTCCCTAGGGGCCTGGCAAAGGCTCTGTGCCTAATACACTCCTAGGAAGGGGAGAGGAGTGGGTTCTGTAGGAGGTTTGGATGGAGGTTTGATGGGAGGTGAATTCTTTAAACCTAACAAGATCCCATAGGTCTTTGGAGGCTACCATAAAGAATTTAGCTATTGCTATTAGAGAAAAATGGTACTATTAGAGGGTTATTTTTAAAAAGTGTACCATACTCTGTTTCATGTTTTAAGACAATCACTCTGATACCTCTATTAAATAAAAGATACTTACAACCAGAGATAAAATTAGAGGCCTTAGACAAAGATGGTAGCAGTGATGATAGAGGGAAGTGGCTGAATTTCAAATCTATTTAGATGGTAACACCAGCAACATATAGATTGCCAGGTTGTAAGCTGCAAAAGAGAATACACAGATTATTTGATATTTTTTGGCTGGGAAAACTCAAGGATGCAGTTGACATTAACTGAGATGGAGATGAGTACAGGAGGAAAAGGTGTGATGAGATCCAGGAATGTGGGCCTTTGATTTTAAAAGTATAAAAGCAAATTTCCCTCTCTTCATCTTGCTATTTCTTTTGGTGTCTTGTCTTCATCTGTTTTTGCCACCAAGCTTGTCAATGCTACTTAACGTTACTTTTTTACATCTCCACTCTAATCGCCTACTCCTATTGTTAGAGTTCAGGCAAGTTATATAATCCTATAATGAATCTTATTTTTTTATTATGAAAATTTCCAACATACAAAATTAAGCACTGTGCATAAGCACTTAAGTTAGGTTCAACAAAAATCCGCAATTATTATTCTAGTTTCATCCATTCCCTTCCTCAGCATTCCTTTCCTTTTCTTTCCTTCTTTCTTTGTTTCTTTAACTGGAGCATTTCTTTCTGTATGTCTCTCAAAAAAGAGGACATTTTTCTTAAATAACAATGATGCCATCATGATAGCTCAAAAATTAAAAATTATTACTTAATGTCTTCTAGTACCTCCTCCATATTGAAAATTCTTAGTATTAAAAACAATGGTCAGTTTGTTTGAATTAGAATTCAAATGAAATCCAATCACTGTAATAATAATGTCAATGAATTTTCTTTTAATTCGGATTCAATCTTGTTAGAATACAATTTTGACTTTTTTTTTCTGTTCACCTTTGATTTTGTTAAAGAAAATAGGTTAGATATTCTGCAGACAATACTTCATTTTGGATTTGGCTAATTGTTTCCTGAAAGTGCTGATCAATTTATCCCTCTTTTCCCTGCACTTCCTATTGACTTCATGTTGAATGATAGCCCTCTGGAAGTTTGAATATAGTGAAGTTCAGGGGAGTGTGTGTGTGTGTGTGTGTGTGTGTGTGTGTGTATGCGCGCGGCTTGTTGTGTGCATGCATGTTTGTTTAGAACTACTTCATCAATGGTGCTGTTAGTAGCAGTCTCTTAAGTATTTTTCTCTGCTTTCTATTTCTTTATATGGCTGCCATAATTATCTTTTTGGAAATAGATCTACTTAAAATCCTTAACTGTTTTACTTCTTAAATAATAAAGCCCAAAGTGATTCCACCTCTTTCACTATTTAGCCATAAAGACTGTGCTCTGGCAACCTATGATCACTGACTGTCAGCTCCTCATTGCTGTCAATTCACCTGCATTCACAGTGGTTTTAAAATTAATACACAGGATACTTTGAAGACACCTTGAATGGCATTGGTATACAAAAGAACTTCAAAAACTAATTTTCTTTTTTCTATACATTTTTCGTGTTATTCCTTCTATTTAAAATGTTTATCTCTCACAAATCTACTGAACTTTTACATAGCCCTAAGGCTGTTGCAATATCATTTTCTCTTAAACTCTCTCCCGACTTCACTCATTTACCACAGCATGTAGAACGAATCTTTCATTCTCCAGTTCCACGGAATCTTGCTCATGATAATACATATTTCATTTTCTCTGGTTTTATGGTGATTTTCATGTTATTTTTTCTGTAATTTTAATTTTGTTTAGGAAAATGTACTGTCTTACACCTTGATTAATAGTATTATATACTCCTGATACTCAATATAATTTTTTGTAAAATAGATGCATAAAGACATGTATCTTTTTATTTGGATTTCTTATGCAGTACAAAGAAAACTGAAAACTAACAGCTATTTTTTGTATGATCCATGAACTAAGCTATTTGCTAATTCAAAGTCAATGGATAAGACACATAAATATAAAGTGATGTTAGATTAGATACTAAATATCAGGAATAGAATATAGTGACAAATGATGCAAATAATTTCATTAACATTTTTCAGGAATTGTTAATGTGTATGCGTTTGCTCTTCCTTATATGAATGCTAAGGAAATGTACAATTTTATTTTACCAAAATGAAAATTTTTACAATAATTATTTTTTATATAGTTTAATAGTTACTAGCACAAAATTAGTATTTCAGAAAGTTCCTGATTTTCACTTTTGGGAATGCCTTCCTTTTTTTAACAAGGCAGTAAATGATAATTATACATACATGATAAAATGTCTTTGATAATGTCCTTCATTGAACCGGAGACATCTATTGCTTTGCTATTCTAGTTTTTAAGAGGAAAAGCCTAGATATAAAAATCACTTTTCTCTGGTATTATTTCTTCCTTTGCTTGCTTCTTGGGATCTATAAAAGCCTTCAGTAATTATTATAATCCTTTAATTTTTTAGTGAAAATACTTGTCATTGCATCATTTTAGATAACAAGTCTCCACATTTGTAAGGATAGTAAAATTGCATTTTACCATTTATACTTAAAATCATATACAAGTTAGACTCCACTAGAGATAATCTAATAAAATAAAATTTTCTGTTACCAAAGAAATACTAAAAAAACACTTCTGATGAATTGTTGACAGCTAAGCATACTACTCATTTTCAATGTAATCAGCAGTCTATCTTTTTTCTATTTATTTCTACTATGAGACACATTAATTAAATTCCCCTTTGCCCGACTCTTTTCATATACCACGAAAATAACAGGTAAGGTCAATTTGTGAACTTATTGTCCTTGACATACTGTACAACTGTTTCCAGCTGGAACTGATTATGTTTAATTTTCTGTGTTACTCGGGTAAAAAATAATCCAAAAGATAACAATAAATAATTGCAGCTCTAACTTTTTAAAAATTTGTTCTGCCACTGTTTTGGAACAATATAGATAAATAGCAAAGAAATTTTCACATTGTCCAAAGTGTGTTTCCACAGCTGTAATTATTTTCTTGCATGAGACCATGTGCCCTCTGCAGCAGGTGACGGATCAATGATTTTAAAATATGAGAAAACCGAATTGAGATTCTCATTATTCTTTGAGGAAATAGATTCAGGACTAGGATGTGCAAGTCCTATACTCTATCTTCCTGAGCAAGACAAGAGTACAGATATTTTAGAAGGTGAGGTTTTATGTATATCTGAAAAGCATGTGGACTTTCTCCTATAATATACTCTTAAAAATGAGATTCTTGCAGGCTTGTTGCAGTGATCATTTTTGACACAAAAAATGATAGGTTTAAAGCATGATAGAATTTTTGCAAACTATACTTTGGAAAAATGTGACTATATATTCATATGCTATATAAATACTATTAAAATAACATAAATATGTCATATATAACATATATAAGTATATATATATTTATATACCATATATACTTTGAGATTTTATATACTTTTAAAGACCCGGGTAATGAAATAATTTGTAAGTGCCAAATTCATAAGCTGAAGTTCTTATTTTTAGATGGTAATGAGCTAGACAACTCTACTTACATGATATTTGAAATTTTAGACAAAGTACTGAATATCTAAGAAGCCAACTCCCTTTAAGATGAAGCGGAGTGCGCTATGGTGTATAGACTCATATGGGCTTGTGAATTTTAAACACAGAAAGACAGAATAATCTTATAAAAGTGCAAACTCTTACATAGCTGAGTGATGCTAATTTGGAATATACACATTATAATTTGAATGAAATGACTTTGGGTATATAGTGCCTCTTAACTAAATGTCTGTGATTCCATGGGAAATGCACTGTAAGTAGAAAATACTATCTTTCAGTCTCTAATTATTGAAGGCTTATATATTTTATTCTGTCAATAATTTATGTTTTAATAATAAAGCTATATTAATTTCCTTTTTTAAAAAGATCAAATGGTGCATGGTATAGTAAAACATTGTAATTGTCATCTGTGGTTTATTTCATCATGTAATAACTCCTCTTATGAAAAGCTTAATCAAATCTGTTTTACTTGTTTTTATTTGAAACTAATTTACATTTCATGGAAAACTCTATATACAATGTCAGGGAGGAAAAGATACTTTATGAAAAAAAGTACAAAATGCCAAAAAAATTTTTAGCATTTTATCAAATACACTGAAGAGATATAAAATGGAAAATAAATTTATCAAATTATTTATATCAAAGATATAATGTATTAACACTACAATGGTTCTACAAAAATCAAATCTCTGAATAATCTGAATAGTTAACATGGATCAAAGTTAATATATGAACTCAAATTCAGCTCCATAGAGAATCTCACTTCATGTTTTGTTCTCTTAATCTTGCTTGGTAAGTTTCTCAGTATTTAATGCTTACTAGTGGAATCACAAACTTTATAATACCTTGAATTTCCATTTCAAACTGACATGCATAATCTCATTTGTTCTTTATAAGTTTGTGAAGGAGACAGATACAGTACCGCTGCATCAATTAATGAATAAAAGTGTGTGCAAGAGAGATTAAGTGTCTTGCTGCATGTCATACAGCAAGGATGTCACATAGTTGAATGTATAAACAATTTCTTCCAGGCCTTCTAGCCAAACTGTGGATTTTTTTTCCCTTCACACTTTTTTAAATGAGAAATCAAGATT
The DNA here is from genome assembly GCA_963575035.1 of Avahi laniger. Classification (NCBI taxonomy): domain Eukaryota; kingdom Metazoa; phylum Chordata; class Mammalia; order Primates; family Indriidae; genus Avahi; species Avahi laniger. Next base: position 27,242 of record CAUYSK010015458.1, on the reverse strand, counting down.
AAAAAAAAAACTCATTAAATAGACTTTATTGATAATCCTAAAAAAGAAAAGATTGGTAAAATTTCAAAACAAAAGTTCAGAGTAAAGCATGAGATGTTTGTGAAAAGAAACTGGTTTGCCACAAGGCCTAGTCTTTATATTTAACTACGAATGGATATAATGGATTGCTATTAGATGGTTAAATGTAAGTTTATATGTAGAAGCATCTGGGATTTTTGTCATATGGTGAAAGCATTATTCCTGGAGTTTCTTATCCTAAACTAAAGTCACTAATCCCTGAAGCAATGCAATTTACCATAATGTATTTTCTTTATTTTTCAACTACAATCAGACGATACCGTCTTTCACTTGGACTCAAGGCCCTGCCCTGGACTTGGCCATTACCTGTATCTTAATCCTTGAAATAACTTTCTTCAATATACCAGACTCAAATATAGCCTCGCTTTCCATTGCTGCAGATATAACTAGGTTTAAGTCTCACTATCTTTTGACCTTGATTTCCATCCAGTTTTTCTGTGGCTCCCGTATTTATATTTTACATCTTCAATCTGGAAGTCAGGATTCCCTCACTTTCATCATTTTCCTCTCTGTCTTCTATATTACTCCACCAGTCTTTCATCTATCAATGAATTTATGATTCTGCAGCTGAGTTTCTGAGCATTAATGAAGAAAATCAGTCAGATGTGTAGCTTGATGATAATAAGATATCTTATTTTTATCCTCAGTAATGCCTGCACATTATTCTGTTTCCATTATCTGTTTCTTCTCCAATTCTTTCTTGCAGTGGTTTCAAATTGTTACATATACCTTCAACTTCTTATTTCTGCTTTTCTTCTTTTTTGAGAAAAATACTTCTATTTGTCATGAAAAACAGACAGCGAGGTAATAATACCTTTTTTGGTACTACATATCCGTGTCCCAAATATAAAATGTTTTTATATTCACTTCTTTTTTTATATCTGTTTTAATATTCGTATATTATATTCACTATATTTGCTATCAGTCCTTTCCTCTGATAGCAATGGGAAAATATTTCTCCTCTACCCAAGACACAGGGGGAAAATGTATCTGCTTGTGTGCTGAATACCTTTGGCATCTTCATAAAAATTGCTTTATCCCCTGTCTTTCCTTTATTTTGAAATCCGAACACTCTTTTTCCTGTTATCCCAGCCTCTGAATGTGACCAAAACCCTTCTTTTACAACCAAACAAGTCACAACATCCCCTACTAGCAGTCTCCACTGACTGCTTTTAAGGTATTACATTTCTATTTATACTTTAACATTTTTACTATACAAATATTTATAGTAAAAAGTATGTATAGTAGGTTTGTGCAGCTTAAAAAAAATAAAGAAATGAACACCATGACAATTTACTTAGCTTAGGATATGGAAAATCATCAAGAAATATAAAGCTTCTTGTGTGTTCCTACATAATTACATCACTTTACATTTCTCGAGAAGTAGAAACCATCATGAATTTTATATGCTTTTACTAGGTTTTATCACATATGTATACTTTGTTTTTTATATAAATCATTTTATATAATATGCATTGTTACATGATTTGATTTTTTTATATTGTTACTTTGAAATTTTTCAGTATTGTATGTGTTGCTTTACTTTATTTCTTTTTCACAACTATATAATATTTATTGTATGAAAATATCTTAAGTTGTTCAGCTATTCTATCACTGCTGTTGGTCAGGTGGCCTGTTTCCAAATTGCTGCTAGAATGAACGATGCAATTATATATATATATATATATATATATTTTCATGCTTATGGCTGCTGGTGACTTTTGCAAGGCTTATATCTTCACTTTTTGTAGTAAATTTTAATGAGTACAATTTTAATTTTAATATGTTTGAAGTTTTCAATCTTATTATGCATATTTTGACATTTTTCTTGATTATAGAAAGCTCCTCGACTTCAAGTTTATAAAAACACTTTTTCATATTTTCTCCTAAAGGGTTTTAAAATTTTAAAATATTCAGTTTTACATGTGAGCCATTCTTATACCAGCAATTGTTTTGATGAATGGTGTAGATAGGATAAAAAATATATTTATTGAATATCGGACTCCTTCTGCACTGATCTAAAATGTCAGTTCTAGATACTAGATTCTCAATTAAGGCCTTGGCAACACTTTAAAAATTTTATTTTGGTATCGAATAAATATGCATACACAAACATGCATATACACATATACACATTATGTGCTTTTTCTTAATAATTTTTCTTTTTATGAATGAAATTTATGATCTTTTGTTTTCATATCATTATTGAACTAATTGGAACCTTATAATATTATTTAAAAGATTCTTTATTCTGTGTTCTGTGTAATGAAAATGTTAGTAGGTTTTTACTACAAGTGTATCTTTCCTTATAAATATATAAGTATTGAATATCAATTTTATGTGTTAGGTATGATCTATTTCCTGCTTTTACTTTATAAAAAACTTTGGAGTTCGTATCTGTATTTGTAAAATCACCTCTAAAACTTGATAACCATTAAAACATCAATAACATTTAATATGTAACAACATAAATTAAAAGTAATTAAGGTTAATTTAAACTTTCTCCCTTCTTCCCTGAGGCCCTTTGTTCTATTAATAGATCTGCACTCTCTCCTTGAATAATATCATTTAGCCCATGTATTGAAGTAGTCTTTATTTCCTTGTTAACTCACAAATTTATATCTCCAGCCTTGATCTGTTTTTTGAGCTCATGAATTTCAACATTCAATTTCATATCTATACTAGGATAGCTGATATACACATCAACTTCACTCTTAAATTTCTTCCAACCCTCTTAGCCAACTCAACCTGTTCTTCTTTGAGGCTCCCATATCTCTATTTATGAAATCATTACCTACATAGTTACAAGTGCCAAGCTGAGGACATACGGTTAATTGGTCTTTTTCTTTCTGCCCTCATAGTTGATCCATCAGCAATTCACATCTACCTACAATATAACTAATTCTCACTTTGAAACTTGAGTAATTACACTTCATCTCTTCTGCTACTATGCATAGTCACATTCATCTCTCAGCACAACTGCCGCAATAGCCTAATTGATTTCCTTTATGCTTAATTAAACACTTGCCCAATAAAACACATTTTCTATAAAGGATTTAGAAGTATTATGCTACTTCTCCTGTAAAAATATTTCAGTTGCTTTACATTATGCTTAGATTGAAATCTAAACATTGTCTTGGAGCCAGATTATGCCTACCTTCTGCCAACCCCCTCTCATTCCAGGTCCCCTTTCCTCACTATGAAAAAAAAAGACACGTTCATTTTTTTCCTTGAATATGTCCTATTTTTGCCTGCCTCTTAGCTTTTACGATTTTTTTTCTCTCTGCCTTGAATGTTCTGCTACCTTATCTTTACATTCCCTGTTACATTCTTCTACATTCTGTTCTCTGCTAAACCGTCTCTGCGGTGTGCTCATGTGCTCACTCATTCTGACATAGCTCCTTCCCACAGTCGCTTCCTGTCACATAAATCTGTTCTTTCTATTTATAATGGTTATCAGTATCATCATTTATATTATTCAGCTCTTTGTTTACTTATTTATTATCTATCAATTAGAATGCATGTTCTATTCTTTCTACTCTTTCCTCTTTAGTGTCTTATCCCCAATACATTTCAAAAATGCCTGGTACAAAATAGACATTCAATAGATAGTTTTAAAATTATAGAATATATGAAGTGCAAACTACATTCAGACGTACACATCCAATTTTTTTTTAGAATTATTTACCCTGACATTCTATTCTGTTGTTCAGTTTTCACAAATCTAGATGGTAGGTTTTACTTTGAAGAAGTAAACTTGTTTAAATGGCCATAAATTGGTGAAGAAACATAACAACTAATAATTAAAAATATGGCAACAATAGAGTAAATAGAATAATTAAAATCTAGCATCTAAATGACCTTGATAGAAAAATTATGGGCTATGTGGACTTGAAAACTTTATAGTATATTAGTTTTAGGTAATATATATTAAACCTGAGATATAAACATATATGTATATGTATTCACAGAAGTTATATAAATTTTAGTACTGATGTACATATAGTAGTTGACTATTTTTTGACAACTTTATAAAGATCAGTGCAATGATATATTTATTCATTATCAATTTTTTTGTATAATACCCAAGGGAAAGTGAAGTGTAGTAGCTCATGCTAATAAAGCAGGACACATAGATTAGATTTTGAATGTTCTGTAATGTACTATTGAGAGACTACAAATTATTTCATTCCAAGGAAAGTTTCTACTTCATTAAGTCTCTGAAAAGTGTGTGAATAATATTCCTAGACTTAGAGAAATTTACTATTGCTTTTCTCTCCTATACTTTAGTCAGGGATAGCTACCTTTAGTGATAGGTGCATACTTCTAACTCAAATGGTAACATGATACATTTGTTGAGAATCCTTGCTATGAGCAAGTGATTAACATCAAAATAAAACAGACATCATATTTACATCTCCAACTAATGTTGTTGAATACAATTTAGGATGAGATTCTGTTCTGAAATTCTATTTTATAGTATCACAAAAAAGTAGAAATAATAGTGTAACTTGGAATCTTATCTTACAGCTTACTTTTCAGAGCTAGTCATATTTTTTGTAAACTTTAAAATATAAAAAAATTGCATTATTGTGAATATTTTTATTTTTTATTCAATTTAGAAATGTAAAATTTATGCCTTAGTAGAATGATTTAGAAATGTACAGGAACAAATTACTCTATTATTATTATATTTTGCTAATTCTCTAAAGTAGCTGGTATCAAGTGCTAAATCCATGTATTTCAGTAGCCCCATTAAGATCAAGTGGATAATAATATTAATGGCTTTCCTCATGATATTGTACAGACTATAAAGTGCCTGGGGATAAAATGTGATGTGTGCATGCCCTAAATATATCTGTTGAAAATTTTAATGTATTTAAGGCTTTAAGGAAGATATCTTTGAAAAATTATAGCTTGTGAATTATGTATATTATCATTATGTTTCTTAAAAATGTTGACTTTAAACTACTGGATACTAATTAAGGATACTAAAATTTTCTCAAAAATATATGTAAATTTTGAAAGTATTTCAAAAATCATTGGGAAAATCTCTTCAACTATTTCATGACAGTGAAATAATACTTATTAGAAAAGAAGAAATGGAAAAAATTATTTGCAATCTTCAGAAACACAGTACACTGTAGATTTAAGTGATTGTGATACAAAGCTTAGCTAAACTTTGTGGTGTTGTACAGAGTAGTCTAATATCTGCTAATTTGAGGTGAAACTATTTAAATTTCTTATTATAAATGATAGGGAATAAATTTAGCTTGGTCATTTAATTTTATGTTCAGCAAGAAAAAATAGCATTTAACATTTAATTACTGATATAAGAAAATGTTTATATTAATAAATCAAGGAAAACCTTGGAAAATAAACATCTGGAGTATATGTTTATTCTGATTGTTTTTCCTTCAAAAAGGCATCGCTCTAGAGTGATGGAAATGTTGGTGATGATTCCAGGAATCTTTAATAAGTTCTTTCATCAGACAATAGGTAGAAGAAATTCACTGAAGTTATTATGTGCTGATATAGAGACACATTGGTAACTTAGGGCAATGTTAATTTCAAAATCCTAATAAATTAAACAAATACATTCATGTGTGATCAGTAGTACTTTATGATATTACACATCATTTTGGCATGTCTTTTAAATGTCAATATGGGTGTTAACTATGGCTAGGCATTGTTACATGTAATTGAGTATAAGATGGCATATATTTGGTAAGACAATTATTAACTTTTCCTTATAAGAACATTTTCAGGCAGTATTTGACAACTGGTTTCAGGTTTAATAGGCAAATTAACAACAGTAGCTAAATTCTTAAATTTTAAAAACATATTCAAGTGCACACACACACAGAGGTGAGAAGAAATAAATCTGTAGAGTTTCAATTACACTTAAAATAAAATAATTCCATGTAATTAAGATTTGCAGAAAGACACTGAATAAAATATAAGATTAATAATAGGTCTCATTTGTATATTCCATTGATTAAAATAGTTGATTTATAATTAGTCTACAAGTAATCACATGTCTTATCCTCTGAAAATAAAATGCAAATACTATTAAAAAATCAAAGAAAGATGCAATAATATAGTGATTATTAATATTTGAGGCCTATATAATATATCTAATACATTGCTTAGCTACGAAAATTGGATATATATTTCTTCTCTAATTGAGTAGTAACAATAGTTTAAAGAGAAGTATTTATACCTAATATATAGATTAATTTGTCAAGACTCAGATACAATATGAGTATCAATAAATTTAAGCAAAAATAAAATTCAAATGGGTATTAATACATTAAATAATCTAATAAAAACATCCAAAATAGCAATTAGCATTTGTTATATAAATATCGAATACCATTAGTTATTCCTTTTTGATACGACATGTTGTCAAGTGTAGAAATGATCTCAGTAATTACCATTTGGAATTATAGAAGAATACATATATGTACCTTATTTTTATTTTGAAGGAACTTATCCATATTTTCAAGCTACTTATACAGATTAAAAGTGAATGGTTTTCCTCTGTTGGTGCTTAAAAAAGAAGAATCTTGAAATCAGAAGACTACAGCTTCCCTATCCCTCCAGATCTCTTGCAGTCCTAACTCTTTCTCAGCATCTACTTCCCAAAAGATCTAAGCCATGCTGAGGGCTTTTGGCAATATAGCGATGTAACATTAAAATGTTAGGATTTTATTTATTTTAATTTTGTAAAATTTTTCTTTTCAACTCTTACAGACATTGGCCTAAGGAAAGAATTTATGAAGAAGATCCCCAAAAGCAATCACAGCAACAACAAAAATAATAAATGGGACCTGATCAAATTTAAAAGCTTTTGCACAGCAAAGGAAGGGGAGACCAGACAACCTAAGAATGGGAGAAAACATTTGCATGTTACACATCCAATAAAGGGATGATAACTAGAATCTATATAGAACTCAGGAAAATCAGCAAGAAAAAAATCAAACAAACCAGTAAAAAGTGGGCAAAAAACATGAACAGAAACTTCTTAAAAGAAGATAGACTAATGACCAACAAACACATGAAAAATGCTCAATATCACTAATCATCAGGGAAATACAAATCAAAACCACCATGAGATATCACCTAACTCCAGTGAGAATGGCCTTTATCAAAAAGTCCCAAAACAATAAATGTTGACATGGATGTGGAGCTTAGGAACACTCATACACTGCTGGTGGGACTGCAAACTAGTACAACTTGTGGAAAGCAATATGGAGATACCTCAAAGAGAGACAAGTAGAACTACCATTTGACCCTGTAATCCCATTACTGAACATGTACCCAAAAGAACAAAAGACATTCTATAAAAAAGAAATGTTCACTAGATTGTTTATAGCAGCACGATTAACAATTGAAAAGATGTAGAAACAACCCAAATGCCCATTAAAACATGAGTGGATTAATCAAATGTGGTATATGTATACCATGGATTTCTACTCAGTCACAAAAAACAATGGTGATATAGCACTTCTTGTACTATCCTGGATAGAGCTGGAACCCATTCTACTAAGTGAAGTATCATAAGAATGAAAAAACAAGCACCATAGGTACTCACCATCAAATTGGTATTAACTGATCAGCACTTATGTGCACATATAGTAGTAAAATTCATCGGGTGTCGGGCAGGTGGGAAGACGGAGGAGAGGATGAGTATATTCATGCCTAATGTGTGGTGGGCACTGTCTGGGGGATGGACACACTTGAAGCTCTGACTCAGGTTGGGTAAAGGAAATGTATGATGTACCATAAACATTTATATCCCCATAATATGCTGGGGAAAAAAACTGGATCAATGCAAAAAATAAAATTTTTTTTTCCCGGTTCATTCTCCATGAAGATTTTTTTACTTTATAGACCAATTTATAAGGATTGTTGCAGAAATAAAAAAAAATTCCAGAAAATAAGTTAATGGTTTAAAGGATGATTAAAATTTCATTTTAAATATGACTACATATACATTTTAGTTCATTTTTGAAGTAAGCTGTGTGAAGTAAAATTATGTTTTCATTAATGATTTCTATGGCTAATATTTTTCTTTAATGTAATATTTTTCTTCATTTATTTAATAGTCTATATGTTTTCTGAATTAGAAAAAAGGATTTTTTACACTTGAGAAGAAATAATACAGAAGTTTAGTGAAGATATTTTTAAAAAAAATAGAAATTTTCACTTTATTTTAAACTCTTTTACCTATGGTTCATTAGAATAAATTTACTTACACCTCTGAAGGAGAATATTAATTTGACTTTTAGGTAAATCTTAATATCCTCATGAATTTATTGGACCTTGTATTTAAATTTCTTGGAAAAAATATTCAAATAGCTGCAAATCCAGCAAGGAAGTGAATAGCAAAATTTCTCCCTTTCTTCTGTGATTGCAGCTGTTGCTATAGCTACTAAATGGCTTACCTTCAACATAACGTTAGACTTGACCTTCAGGTTGATCTAAGGCTTCAGTGTTATGTGTGTATACTATACGGTATCTTTTTCTCTTTGTTTGTTTTTCAATACTGATGGGATGCCTGTAAGGTCACACACATAGGATGAATACATACTGACAAATTTCAGTTTGTATAGGTCTAATAGTGAGAAAAACAATGAATGTATAAATTTTCCAAAATCTTTTATTTGCCCTAGAAAGCTATTTATGTCTTTTGTCCACCATTTTGCGAAATAAGTTCACTTCCTGATGTACTCCTGTTATGATTATGACTATGAAGCATACTCAGTTTTGTCTTCCTCACTGAAATTCTTTCTAACTTGAATAAATTTCATCCTGGTAAAATTATAACACTGGTAACCTATTCACATCTTTATTATATTTATACATAATACTCTATCTTTTATGATGTAAAACTCCTGGCTCAATATGTTTTTTATCATTTTTTCTTAATTACACACACTTACTTTGCAATGACTCAGAAAATAATGTAATCAGAAAAGAAATTAATGATCTAGTGTATTGTTTTAAAAATTAAAAGAAGAGAAAATGAAAACCAGACTAAAAGGAAATAGAAAAAATAGAAGTATAAATAAATGGAATTTTAAAAGAAAAATAATAAAGTTCATTTTACTTTCCTTGAAAATAAAAGTTGTTTTTTTTTTGAAAGATAAATAAGATTAATAAAACCTGGTAAGATTGATTGGTAAAAAAAAGAGAAAACACAAATAATCAACATCAGTAATGAAAGCATAGACACCATTACAAATTTTATAAACATTACAAAGACAACTGATTTATGAACAAAAGCTTTGAACATCACTATGAATTTATTTTAGAATAATGAAATCAACAAATTAATTAAAAATAAACTAGTACATTAGAACACAAAACTAAATAAAACTGAAGAAAAATTTAAAAATCTAAATAATCTTTTATATATTAAAGAAATTCAATGTATAATTAAAACAGACAAATAAATAACAATAAAAAATCCCCTAAAGTAAGTTCAAGACTCAGATGGCTTCACTAGTGATGTCTGTCAGATATTTAGGGAAGAAAAACTGCCAATATTAAAATGTTCATTAAAATAGAGAAGGAGAAAACATCAGCCAGCCTCTTTTCTGAGACCAAGATTACTGTATTATAAAACAATTGGATATTTACACTGGCAACAAAAGTGAACTTTGTTCTTTACCTCATTATTCACAAACCCATTTGTTGAAGATTGATGATACACATAAACATAAAAATGTGAGACTTTGGAAGAAAACATAAAAGAACATTTTAAAATCTTGGATAGAAATACTCCTTAAAACAACAAAATATTAACAATGAAAAAAACATTGATGAACAGGGTTTCATGAAAGTGAAACTAGCTAGCTCATTAAAAAACAACAAACCCAAACAAACAAATAAAACTATTCAGATGTTAACTGGTAAAACTAGAGACTACCAGAACATATTTGAAATAAATAGATTGATTTACGTTCTTCAATCTATAAATGCAGTTGTAAAGACAAATAAAGCAATAACAATAGGCAAAATACTTGCACAGATACTTCAAAAAGACAATAAAATGTGTGGACAATAAAACTTGAATAGGTATTCAACATGATTAGCCATCATAAAATACAAACTTAAACCACAATGAGACTCCATTTCACACTTATTAAACATGTATAAATAACAACAAAACAGCAAAATAAAACAGAATCTGACAATATAAAATGTTGTCAAAGATATGGAGCAACTGGAACTCTTACACACTGCTGGTGGGATTATAAAATGGTACAATAAATTTTGGAAAACAATTCAGTAGTTTTTTTATAATGATAAGTATACCCTCAACGTATGACGAAAGAATTTCATTCCTAGATATTTCCCCAAGAAAAATGGAAGCCTATATCCCCATAAAGACTTGAAGAAAAATGTTCATGGCAGGCTTTCTTACTATAGTCCTATACAAGAAATATACCAATTTGTCCATTGACTAAAGATTGGATAATTAAACTATCTTATTTACACAAGTGTATACTACTGAGCAGTAAAAGGAGCTAATGAATGATGCACATAGCAGGTGTGAATATTTAAAATATTAAATCAAAGCCTGTTGTGCTGGCACATGCCTGTCGTCCCAATATTTGGAAAGCTAAGGCAGTAGGATCTCTTGGGCCCAAGTGTTTGAGGCTAGCTTTGGCAGCATAGAAAACCCCACCTCAAAAAAATAGCCAATCAAACAATCAAAAATATTAAGTTGAGCAAAATAAGGCAGACCCACAAGTGTACATACCGTATATATTAGGAAAAAGAATCAACAAAACTCATCTATGGAAATAAACATCAGAAAGTGGTTGTATCAGGGGGCTGTAAGAATCGACTAGAAAGAAAAACGTGGAAATTTTCTAAGATGATGTGGAATTTTTCAAACCTTGTTTTGATCATATAATTGTATATAGCTATTAACCTAGCTATTAGTATTAATATAACTATTAATACTGGAATAAAGTGATTAATTTCTGTGAATTTTATTATACATAAATTTCAATCAATTAAAAAAAGTCATAAAAAGAAGCTAAATATTGAGGTTATTGTCCAATTCAATGTCATTTCATATAAAAGTGTATCGCTGCAGATGATGATGATTTACATAAGTCAAGTAAATTCAAAAAGTAAGAAGTGCTGGACAATTTGAATATATCAGTATTACTTTTTAAAAAAATATTCTAATTTTAATTATAGTTTTATTTTATTTGTCATCTTCTCCTTCAGTTATCCAGAGTTTTTTGACTTTTTAACCTCCCTTTCCAAGTAAGAAAGTAAATAATGTGTTTCCAGGTCTTTACTTTTATAATTAGAGGTCCTTCTAACACTGTCTGCATTCTCTTTTTCTTCCTAAGGCTTCATGTTCTTTTTTATATTTTGAATCCAATTAGATTATGACTTTTTCAAGCAGAAAAATCTTCAACCGCAGATAGATAGATATTTTTACTAGTATTATATGTAATAATTAGGTGTCAGTGGACAAGGGAAAAAGATGGAGGGGAAGGAATAAACATTCCTTTACATAATCTTTATGAAGTTTGTCCTGAAACAACTCCTGATGTAGGCATTTTAGAATGCCTTTTTATAAGTAAAGCATCTGGAAAAAAGACAAAATCCATTTTCCCCTAAGCAAAAAATGCCACGCTGCTTCTAGGTAGCCCTTACTTTCCCTGGAGAAAGTGGAAGTGAGCTCACAGGATTTAGATTGTGTTTTGCCTCTTGTTAATCTTCTCAAAGGTATGTTATGTGCACAATTGTAACCTGCACTCCTTTAAAAATATTTAGCTTCACTTTTCTTAGCATAGGAATATCCCCTCCATTTCACCTCTTGAAGTCTTTATCCCATGTTGCAAGATTCCAAGAAGCAAATGTATCATTTTCAAATACTTTAGCATTATTTTCCCTACTTTATAAAATTTGTATTCTTTCTCCTTTCATAATATGCCAGTATTGACCTCTATGGCTTCTCTATCATTTTCATCTCCCTAATGAAGGTTTTGACACTGTACACAATGGATAGAGATGATATAGAATATAAATATTAGAATAGTAAGTAAAGGGCAATACAGGGGAACCCATTCTGGTTTCTTATTCTGACCAATAAACTAACCAGCTATCACTTATAATTTAACATTTTTCTATCACTTTTAAAATTGAAAAATAACTATTATATACATCCTCTCTTTTTTGTTGTTAGAATAAAATTAAACAACAAATATAGGGAGGTTTCTTCAAAAACTTCATAACATTTCAAAACTAGACACTGGTATCACATGATGAACTCATATTTTAATTGACTTACGTAGCTTTAATTAAGAGTAAAGGTATCTAAATGTCTTAAATCCTAACGTTTACTATAAATAACTATAAATATAGTTATACTATAACTATAAATAACAGATATATTATTTATTTCATTTGTTACAAAAATATGTCTCCCCTTAAGGTCTTATTTAATTAAATATGAGAGCTCAATTCCTGGAGGTAGTTGAACTTTTGAAATCTAGGGCATAGAAACAAAAATCTCTAAAGAATATGAATTTATTACAAATTTTAAATAATTTAAATTTTTCTTTATCTTTAATTATTAACCTTGTATTATAAGCAATATTTTTTCAGGAAATTGGATTTCAATGCATATGCCTTTAAGTAAAGCCCCAAATAATTAGCAAAAACATGTATTTCTATCTACCAATGAAGATAACATGATTAAAAGGGTAAATGAAGGACTTCTTTCAGGATGCAATGGACAGGCTAAAGTCTTTGGTATTTATATTAGCATTAGGATCCTAAAAGCTGTAACTGAAATCCAGTCACTAAGGATTGATCAACTCTCTATGCTCAAGCTGACAAGTGAACATACTCTGTAGTTTTATCTCAAATTATTGTTCTAGAATGGATCTTCTAAGCCAGATTATGTATTCTACACATGCATATATAGAAATATCATTTCTTGCTTCTCTTCATTACGAATATATTCAATCTTTTGGTCAAATATTGGCACATATGAAAAGACGAACCTCTGGAAATCAGAAAAGAAATATCCAGAGACAGTGAGTATCCACCATTCATATACTGAGGAATATTGAAATAGATCAGTTATAAGAACTTCAGCACGATGGCAAAAATTCTGAAGACCATCATATTTATGTCTGTGTGAAAAGTCAGTCAGTATGCTCATAGCTTTACTTTTTACAAACACCTCAGGAAAAAAGTAAGTGTGACTTCTTTCCATTTTTCACCATTTTTAAAATTCTTTATACCAATATCACATCTTTCCTGTGTCCATTTACTTTCAGATTTCAGGCCTTCTATTCATACTTAATGGCTTATAGTCGATAAAGTATCCCTTCTCTCAAGGGTCTTTGAATTTGAATGGAGATCAGAGCCTACAGATAAAAAATAAAATCTCCTTTGGACTTCTTTGAATTAACACTAAGTGTTTATATACTCTGCCTGTGCATAAAGCTGACCTAGGATATTGAACTTTAATGATATTCTCTGTTGTATTGCTGTTAAGGAAAAAATTACAGCAATCTGTTATTTTAATGGTATGAAGTCACTGTATAAAATGGCACAGGTTTTGTCCTTTATGGATGCATAATTGAGAAATCCCAGATTTATTTTGGAGATTCTACAAAAAATACATGTGCAAATAGACATTTTCAATCCTTTGCATGTTATGTAAATATATACTAGATTTTATGTGTACATGATGAATTAGGAAGATGACAAAATATATTTCATTGGTATTGGTTATCTTTTATAAAACCTACAGGGAATTTACTTTAGATTAGAGCATTCACTTAAGATTACAAGGATTTAAATTCTAAAATTTCATCAACTGTCTTGCAAGTCTTGTTATGAAATTGAAAATAAAAAGAGAAATTGAAATCATTTTTAGGATCAGTCACTTTATAATTAAGAATTTAGAAACAAAACTATCTCCACATTTCTGTGGGGCTTTAGAAAGAATTGATGAATTTAACCACATGACACCACCCATAGTCACAACCCTATACACTCAACATAAATTAAAGTGAACGGTGGTAATAATTTAACATATAGTGGTGAATGAAACTGACATTTGGAAATTTTGTTACAAAGCATACCACTTAGGTATTCCGCAAGTTATAAACATAAATATGTATTTGCTTTGATTTTTTAATTATTCATATTTTATTTCTATACTGATCATATTAAACAGAAATCCACCTTATTGTATGTGTGTGCATAAAATAAACATTTATAGGTGTTGCAGAGTTTGAAGCTTTTTTGAGAGGAAAGGAATTAGCTTGTGAAGAGATTTTTATAAAATGCAGAATAGTTAGCAATTTCGTGTTCAACAATCTCAGAATATTTTCAAGTAAAGGAAAATAGAGTGCAGGGAAAAAGTGAGTGACAGGAGGAGATTTGAGGTGGTCTGGTGATTGGGTGGCAGGGTGGAAAGGTGTGGCCATTTAAATGTTGAAGGATGTGATGAACATAAAGTAAAAATGCAAAATTGACAATATAATGCTGTGGTCCCCAATACCTGGGCCGCGGACCAGCACTGGTCCACAACCTGTTAGGGACCAGGACGCCTCGGTCCGCTGCTCCCCCTAGCCTCCAACGGTGGAAAAATTGTCTTCCATGAAATCGGCCCCTGGTGCCAAAAAGGTTGGGGACCTCTAGTATAACAGACTGTTAAATAATTGTTTATTTGAAGTTTATCTGCTGTGTTTAATCTACTTTTTGACTGTTCATTCTCTCTTTTTCCTTCTCCAGTTAACAAACAACAGTTTTTATCTACAGTAAATTTAGAATTTTCTTTCTTGACTAGTAGTTTTCTGTCTCTTAAATATTCTTGCTAATGTTTTCAGTTAAGACTAGTGTAGGTATATAAACCATGGTTTCACAGTACCCTTTAACTATATCTCTTAATTATATAGTCTTTGATATGTATGCACATGTAGTAGTGGTACTATGGGAACAGACAGCATGCTGTTCTCCCAACTACAATTATTTGTAATAGTCACTTTTTCTTAATATGAAATAAAAATTTTAGGATCTAGTACAACTGATCCAAGCATTTCAGCTTGCAGAAAGATACTAAAATGACTTTTTTCATTCTGCAACTTTCCACTCTCTACCACTATTCTACCTGTTTGAGATATCTCATAATTCTTATCACTAATATGCATAATATTTGCTATCACATATTGACTTGGATTAGCTATTTCCACTGGGGACCAGGTCCATTGTCTTATTCTTCTGCTCTCCTAAAATATAGTTTTGCAAATATGTGAGAAAAAATTAAGTGAATATTTCATCACGCCTTCCTGGTTTAGTATATTTCCCTGAAAAAGCAAGATGTGGCTCACAGAAACGAAGATACATATTTGGCAGAATAGGTAGTAAGCACAGAATGATGAATAACTCATTAAAATATTTATTGCCAACCATATGCATAAAACATTGCTAGAGCTTAAATTGTGTTACTGAATTATCTCAAAGCCCCATATGTATTACAGTATTATTATAATTATTTTGAGAAATAGAAATTGAGTCTTGTAGAGTGGAAATAACTTTAAAAACAGCAGTCTCCTAGGTAAATATTAATGTCAATTATAGGTTAGATGTATATAAGTTGAAGTGGTTACTGTTGCTGATCAATAACATTGAGCAATATTATTTTAAAAAACAAATATAAAAATTGATATCCTTGAATATTCCTGGAAAATTATTTATTCCATACTTTGTTTAGAGTATCTTTTTGATATTGGGGGAAAAGTCAATTGAAATAGTAATCTTTTCTTGCTAAATTTTTCAGCCAATTAATTGTAGTACACATTTGAAAATGCCAGTTTTATAGGGTGAGGTGGTAAATAATATTCTCAGTCAACCTTTTGATTGTATTATTCTTCTAGGTTATAATCATTGCTTAATTCATAATAGACCTTTTTTGGAAGTATCATTCAGAAAATTAAAGTGTTATTCACATTTAAACTTAAAATAGCTTTATCTCTCTTATTAGTTTTTCCTAAATCTTTCTCTGAGTGTCTGCAGCCATGTTTTTGGCTAGTTTTTAATGTAGACAATTGTACTTAGTTCTGATGAAATGTCATTCTTTGTCTACCTAGAAATAAGATGGTTCTTGACATTGGGTTTTGTCATTGATTAAATTGTCATAGTCTATTTGAAACCTAAATGCTGCCTTTGGTCATTGTTCGTTTTCTTCTTTAGAAAGTGACCTTTGTGAATAATTGCATGCCCTAGATGTGTCAAATGAAGAGAAAGCAGCATTTCTAACTATGAACATTTTATAAACTATTTGTCTTTGTTGTCTTGAACAGCTTTACAAAAATGAAATATTTTAAAATTCTATTGCAGAGCCAAAGAATTTTTAATAATCTTAGGAAATGAATTTAGTGTAGAATTATAGGATTTATTAATATTCTTGATTTTCCCACCAATATAACTTTATTAAAAATATTATATTACACTCTATTGAAAAATTATAAAACACGTGGTGCTTTAAACATACGTAAAATAAGTGGTTTTAAAAAGTATGTCACTTTAAAGTGAGTTTATTATCTCTTGTTTTGAACTCAGGGAATATTAAAAATCTACTGATGTTGACAAATGACTATACATTGTCTCCAGGTGCTTTTAAAAATGTCTCTATCACTTTTAACTTGGAGTAATGTTTATATTAGGGCAGGTATGTATCATTACAAATGTAGTATATACACATATTTACTTGTATCAGTATTTTAAAAAGTAACTAACTTTACTTTACTACCTCCATTTAAAAGTATCAATCACTTTCTAACCTTAACCTTTTAAGCTATTTCAAATTTTATTTTCTTGAGGAGTTGATTAAGAATATTAAAAGTAAGCACATAAGCAAGATACACATATTCAAGCAATAATATTTATTACACAAGTTATAGGAGGATATAAAATCTAAAGAAGAAGTAACTTAACATTGAATAGAAGGAGAAATAATAGAAATTATTGGAGTTTTAGCTCTAAATGATGTATTTCATAGGGATATACAGAAGGGAAGAAGACTATAAGAATTTTGAAGTTGAGGTACTAACACACTGAATGATATGGAGAAGAAAATGAATATGTTTGCTGTTAGTAAGAAAATAAAATAAGTTAATGAAAAAATAGCCAAATCTAACAATAGTTTAAAGGTTCAGTTTGGTGTTTACGTGTGGTGTTTGCATGTCTGTGTGTGTTATTTAATGTGGATCACTATAAACCACTCTGGGTTCTTGTGTGGCATGGGAGTAAAAATGATGAAAAATGGCTTTTAAAAATATAATCTGGCAGTGGTGGATAGTAGAAAGAATTTGGAGGCAGCAAGATGGATAGAAAATACTTATAGCTATTTAAGAGTAGGTTAAGGAATTAGAGTGAGGGCCATGGGAAAAGAAATATTAAATATAGAAAGGATAAGTTTAAGAGACACTGTGAAGGAAATATCAAGAGCAAACAAAACACAAGGAGACAAAACTGAAGAATATTGATTTGAAGAAGACTAAGATTTCCAGCTTCAGATATATCAGTAAAAGAAACAGAAAATATGTAGGGAGAAAAAAATTTAGGGAACTTGATTGTTTTTCAATCTGGCAAGACAGAGGTAAAAGCCCATTATGTAAATCATGCTGTACTTCAAGGAGTTAGGATTACTCTTACGCAAGTAAAAGATCAAAATTAGACAGGTGGTTTTGAATATAAATCTAATAGCTGGAGTAAAGAGCATGAGTAAATTCATTGGGTTTAGCAATGTAAAAAGATAAGAAAGAAGAAAATGGAATGAAGAGATAAGTTACAGTCAATAAATTCAACCGAAGAAAAGGAAAGTTCCAGAGGAGAATTTAAAGATTTGGAATCGTGAAGAAATGCAGATGCTAAGGACAATATTGTAACCAGCTCCAGGAACAAAATGCCTTTTTGCAGTTCTCTTATGTTTCAAGTTTCCTGGCTGGTAAGACTTGCTAATCAAAACCTTGTAACTTTCTGTTTCATGGATCCCTTCCCTTTTAAGTTGTTTTTCAGAAATGATGGAACCTCCTTGCAGCCATGAGATAATTACAAGGTCTTACACCACACAATTGTTCAGAGAAGTCAAGATAAACCGCATTCCACTACACATCTTGCCCAAGGACCCACTGAGCAACCTACTCCCCACCACCCACATGTGCACACAATGGAAAAGACAACCAATATGAACGTCTAGCTCATTATACTACTAAAATACCCACCTGGAAGGGGCTTATCTGCCATTTTCAACCATGCGACATATCTGCTGGTATGATTTCCCACTGCGCTTGTGTGTTCTGCACTCAACCCTGAACAGGTAATGGTGCTCACTCACTTCACGCATTATTCATTTCACCCCTAAAAAAAAACTCTAACCCTGTCAGTCGGGAAGACAAATTTGAGGCATTCCTTCTGTCTCCTGGTTGACTTCATCCACAAATAAACTTCCTTTCATCCTTGGCAATCCTGGTTGTCTCAGTAATTGGCTTTCTGTGCAGCAAGCAGCTAGACCAAGAGAAATATCCCCTTTGCAGGTTTGTGAACAACATCATTCATGCAATTATTTAAAAACTTTTAAATATTTAAAAAAACCCTGAAGTACCCACATCTTTTCTGGAACTTCATTATAGTAAAAAGATATTAAAAAACCACATTGTATAGATAGCTGTATATATCTAAATATATTCTAAGTGGATTATAATATAATCAAGGAGAAAATTATATTTCAATTATTCTATAATTAAGCAGAAGCCAAATAGATCCATAAGCATCCCACAATTGGATCATACTCCCCTTCCCTTGCTACTAGTGTAGACTTCAACTGCACTTAGACTTCAACTGCACGAGTGCTAGATGTCAGATACTGTGCAGAAATAAAAAGGTGAACAGGAAAAGCAAGGAAACTATTCCTCTGCTTATGCTTGTGCAAGAAAGGGACAGTAAGCAAATAAAGCAATAAATACAATTATTGAAGACTGCAGAAAGTGTTATGAAGGAATAACTAAAATTCACATTTTGGAATTAAAAACTTAACTAGCAATGGCCACTTTAAATAAGGAGGTACGGAATAGTCTTCAAGAGGAAGTAACATTTTTGGCTACATATGTGTGATTAGACTTTGCATTTTCATATAAGGGCAATGGGAAAACATTGGATATGCAAATAAAAACAGGACATTATTTTCAAAAAATAGAGAATTAATTGGACAGGACAAGAATAGAAACAGGGAAATCAGAAGTACCTTATTGGAACACTTAGGTTAGTTTAGCTGGAATGGTATCAATGAAAATTCATGATAGAATAGATATCTGGATTCATGTGGGTGGTGGGGTGAAGGAAAGAAAAGTAGCTATGATAATATTAATTGTTTTGTTTATTAGGCATAATAAAAATATGAAAGAGTGAGGTATATATCTTTATACATATATCTATTGACAGATACACACACATTCATATACATATCTATTATTGATTTTGTGATTTAGAACTTTAAGCCCAGGTTTCAGCAGCTTTTTTAAGTGAACATTCATATTTATCCCAGATTTGTGATATTTCTTATCATCCTGTAAATGTGACCTAATTAACCAGACAAAGTAGGTATTTTTACTCTCATGAAAGTATTTTCCCAGCAAGGAACACTTGAGACAAGTTTTCCCTATGAAAGTTACAGGAGAGGTAGTGAAACCAACAAATATCCTTGAGGATAGCCCCTAATCTATCTTTGTGCTGCTTTACCTACGTGTTTGAACTTTCATGTTAGAGGACTGGAGACTAGAGAGACAGTGGATTCATGCTTTGAATGAAACCCTACATGATCTTGAGTGGGCAAGAGTCCTTGTCAGTGACACACACTCAGAAACACAAACCTGTTTTACATGGATGCTTGCTTACTGGAAGCTTCCAGAAGTAAGAGTAGAAATGTGAGCCAGGCATAGTGGCATGCATCTGTAATCCCAGCTAATCAGGAGGCTGATGTGGGAGAATTCCTTGAGCCCAGGAGTTTGAGACCAGCCTGGGCAACATAGCAAGACATTGGAATGAAAGAAGAAAAGAAAAAGAAGAGAAGAGAAGAAGAGAAGAGAAGAGAAGAGAAGAGAAGAGAAGAGAAGAGAAGAGAAGAGAAGAGAAGAGAAGAGAAGAGAAGAGAAGAGAAGAGAAGAGAAGAGAAGAGAAGAGAAGAGAAGAGAGGAGAGGAGAAAGAAAGGAAGGAAGGATGGAACGAAAGAAGGAAGGAAGGAAGGAAGGAAGGGACTTTTGACTTTTGGCTTTTGACTTTCCTTAATCAGAAAGATAAATAATTTAGTCTGTGAATAAATGATTTATGTTGTAATTATCACTGTATCTCCCATAATGAAGTTTTGCATTGCAAAAGAAATATTCTTTGAAACACACTCAGCTTTCACCACTTATTCTAATGTATGAGACTCATAGTGGGTGCACAAGAACTGCTTAGTGAATAAACAACTAAACGAAATTTAGCCATCTAATGCAAAATTTCTGAGGCATTGCTGTACGGAAAAATGAAGTTTTATTTATGTAATGTATCATATCAGTTTTATTTGAATCATACATCGAAATAAAAGCATACCCTCAAACTACTACTCATTCAAAAACCATAATCAACCCAATTATAAATAATTTTATATCATCCCTCATTTTGTATTTTATATGTTCCTCCTCCTCAAGTGTGTAGAGATAACATTAACTCTAGCTCTCAGTGTTCAACACTGAAACTCCCTTCTACTGGGGAAAAAATCTTCATCTAAACTACAAACTGTGAAAAAATCTGAAGATCTTTGTGGCTCATGCCAGAATCTGATCATTTAGATTAAATGAGAAAAGGCAGCCAAGTAGTAAAATTTTCCTGAGTTATCAGAGAATGCTAGCAAAAGGTCACCCAGTCTAATTCAACTATGATCTATATAATCTAATCATGCTCATTTCTAAAATAAATGTGTTATTTGCACTGCATTGGTATGCAGATTACAAAGTGTTATTATAGGATTATAAATGAAATGCTGGTTTGCACTTTGTATGAAAAAGACCTGTAAATACTATTTAGCTTCACTTTTATGTGGCTGGGATTTAGTGCACACTGAAAGGCTTAGCCAGTACAATATTAGAGCTCCAGATAGAGAAGTCGGCTAACTGAGCACCAATGCTAAATAAAGCTGGGTGAGTGCCGTTTTAGGCTCATCTCTTCACTTATTACATCTTCTTTCATCCATCAGAAATATAGAGTTAATAAATTCCTTGTTCTATCTGTCTGAAAATTAAAAGCAACTTTTGTTTTAGCCTTAGAATAGGAATTATTTTATGGGAATCTTAAATTATTAAAGCTGTTTTTTTGAAGATTTGGTGTATATACTTCTCTACTGTATTTATTCGTAAAGCTGCAAGTAAAATGCCTTGGCTTATGTTCTTTAAGGAGTCGTGTAAAACACAGTTTGGGGACTCTGGCAGATTTAATAATATTTGTCTCTGCAGTTAGTACTATTACGGTTTAGCAGCGCATTAGCAATGATGCTTTGAAATGATTTTCAAGTAATTCATTACTTCCCTTTCTCATGCATTAAATTTAATATAGCTTGCAGGTTCTAATTCATCTTCATGCATACTAATAAATTGTGCAGTACAAATAAATTCTGCATTAGTCTTAAAGCAATTTCACTTCATCTATATATCAAATATGAAGTTGCCGGTTGGTTTGTAGCTAACTGCAAATAAGTCCAGAATCTTATCTGTGTATTTAAATGATCAATGACTATAATAACCATCTTTGTAAAAATGACATATTCGTTTTAATATTTTTTTAAAGAAAGACTTAAAAAAAATTCTAAGGTGGTAAAAACTCTTAAGGACACTACTCTAGAATGTGAATGAACCCGACTAAAGCATCTTAAAATTCACATTCCATACCACAATGACTTCCTCCTTTTATATCCAGGCTTTATAACTAGAATAGCAGAGAAAAGGAAATTGTCTGTCCTCTCCCCTCTTGGATCCTTCTATCAGGTGGTTTAGTGCTGGCAGTCTTTGCAACTGCCGAATGACAGTTTCCTAAGCAGTTTTCACAGCAGCAAAAAAAAGAAAGGGCACAGACTGTGGCACTACACTGGGGGCAGCGGGCGGGGAAACATCAAACCGCACACAGTAACGAGAAAATATGCTTGTATAGTGCCTCGTCGTACAGGAAGCACTTTCGCATAGATCATCCCATCCGAATCCTGGAGCCGTAGTTGATATAAGTAGATTGGATGATCATATTTCAATTTTACAGGAGAGAAAACTTAATTTGAGATATGTTAAATTATTTTTTTCACCGTCACATGACTTCAGTGTTAAAACTTACAATCAGATTTAAATTGCATGATTCAAAATAATAGTGTTTTTTTTAGTACATCACCCTTTGTCCTGTGCATCTGTCTGCTGATCCCACAAGGAATGACAATGTCACAAATTTTGTACTCTATTCCCCACCAGGTTTGCCAGGAGAAAGATTTTAGTCACAGTTGCTTTAACTAGAAGGTTAGGAGAGAGGCTGTCTTAGAGTCTTGCTACTCAAAGTGTGGCCTGTGAATAAGCCACTTAAGCATCACCTGGGAGCTTATCAGAAATGTAGGATGCTGGGCCTCACTTCAGATCTACAACACCCAAATCTCCATTTTAGTAAGGACCCAGTTCTTTCATACATAGCTTGAAGTCTGAGAAGTGTTGTTTTAGAGGGAAACAAAAGCAGCTTATAGCAAAAAGACATTTTGAGTAACACGGGGAAAATACTTCTGGTCACATTCAAGTAAAACGATACATATATATATTCTTTCTCTTAAATAGCATTGAAGACATTTTATAATATTTATAATACTTCTTCCACCCACTCATTTTTAACAGCGGTTTTGTTGTAGGCATGAACATGGTAAATGATTGGTGGAGGAGACCCTGTGTCTAACGAAGTTTCTGAATCATGAGAAATCCATTAGGAAAAGAAAATTTGAGTGATAGAAATTATGTTTACGAAATCCGTGTAGTAAAAGTCAGACTGCTTCAGTAGCTTTAAAATTATAATTTACGCAAATTCATAATGAGACTGAGCTTTCTCTTCAATCTGTTCCCTGACTCTAATATTTAAAGTAGTAGGTTCTGTGTATGGTAATGTCAGCATTTCTTAACTTGTTAAACAAAATAGAAATTAGTTTATAACTGATGTATAATCAGTTTAACTTAGCTCTTTTGTTGTGCTTATAAAAACACAGAGACATAACATTTTCCATTATTGCTGAAGATAAGTACCTGGGACTTAATTGTCCTGTTACCCCTAGTCTTTAATTTATCTCTATGCAGGTCCAATCATTGGTCAACCTTATAAAATTATCACTGAAGAGGTCTCTTACAAAGACATCGTACAAAATGTGTGACGAGACGGTAGACTTACAATCATATTATGTGTGTTAATGTAATTGACTAAGGAGATTATTTTCTTGACAGAATCAATGTTAAGGAACATAGAATTTTTCAGATGGCCCTAAGGGGAAGCTGTTTTATTTGCAATTAGACCAATAAAGTTTAGACTGTACTATATATATACAAACATGGGAGGGCCTGGTGAAATTGATAGGTAGTTACTATCTTGTGCATGTCCTTGCCTGTTTTATCATATTATATCAAACAATAAATAATAGCCTCCTGATGAAAGTCAAAATCAAGATTATAACAGGATGAAGTATACTTTTCTTAGTTATGGAAAAAAGCTAAAGTAGACAATGAGAAGAGCAATAGATAAAGTGAAAAAAAGGTGTATGTTTCCAAAAATAAATTGGACTATAAATATTCTTGAATTCTTACAAATATAGGCAATGATAGATTTACATGTTTGAATTCTTTAGGTTAATTTCCTTATCAAATATATGAATTAAAGGTGTTTGTGCTTTAGGAAAAACCCTTTAACATTATGAACACTCTTATTTTATGTTTAAAGGCCACACATTTGAAATTAATCTGTGGGAAATGCATTAAACATCAGGACAGAAATGTAATGTATTATTTTGAGCTTATATAAGTAAGTATAAGCTGAAAGCTATAATATGGTTATAACTTAGTTTCATGATTCTAAAAGAATCTTCATGATTTGAGCTTCAAGAGTAAATTTTGTCCAGAAGATGAGGAATAATAATGAAAATGGCAGCCTAAACCCCTGAATTGGAAGTTTAAATATTAAAATATTTTGAAGGCAAAGAAGTAAATATTAATTTGAAATTAACTTGGAGTCATTGTAGACATAATATTTAAATATTATAAAACTTCCAAGAAAATTTGCACAAGTAGAAACATGTTACACAATATAAAATTTATGTCATTTCCTTAAAAACAAAGCAAAAGACTTACATTTGTGGTAAGAAGAGTGGTTGTGAGGTTCAGAAAAATAAAATGGTAAAAAAGAACATTTTAAAACATGCCTCAAATATGGAAATCGTCTTGTCATCGCCTGTCTGTTAAAGACAAAATTACTTTGAGAGGTTGTTTTAAGATTGAATTATCCGCTTTACAGTTTGCAAGGTTTGCAGTGCTTATTCTAGCATCTTTATCTTTAAATATCACCTTGGCAAAAGGTCAAGTTCAGCAGGGGCAAAGAAGCACTTGGAACAATCAGATCAAATCTGATCAACTTGCTGGTAGATGTCACCGGCAATGGTGTCTTGAACAACCTTCATAATGCTAATAGAAAGTTTTTCTAATGGAATAACAACTTCGAAATGGTATTTTCAGTCTAGACAGAAACTGTTCTTTTAGTTTCTAATGTACTGAAGATTCCATGCTCTCAGCCTCATTTGGTTGGAGAATAATGTATGTGGCTCATTTACATTGACAGTCAATCTGGAGGCAACTAGAATGCTAAAAAGAATACTAAAATAGTGTATTGAGTCCCTTCTAAGGACTAGTCTCTAGTTTACCATTTGTGTTAAATTGCTTACATGGTTTACTTAAGTTATATATACCTCAGCATGCTCATGCATGTAATGGGCACATCAATAATTTTTTTTTTCTCTCTCATATATACTTGTCCAGCTCAAATGAAACTCATTTGTGAATGAAGAATGCATGCTGTGAAAAACTGATCATAGGTCATGGATAGTGAAAAAAAAGAGTACTAACTCCACAGGAATGGTGAAAGTTATTCAAATACACATATCAAATTCTTCAAAAAAAGAAAGAAAAACAGAAAAATACAAAAGACCCTGACAATAACCTTAGCTTTGTTTGTTCTCTAGCGTTTTCTAGGGTTATATTGTGTCTATATCTATATCCTTTTCTGCTGTCAAATTAGGTTTTCTTAATTTCTTCTCTTTATCTCTTTTTTCTTACAAGTTTCATACATAGTGAATATTATCAATCTTTAAATTGTTTAAACACTTAATTGAACAAAGTGTAAATATCAAGCCTCTACCAGAATACTATGAGGACTTCTGAGTGACTTCATCACGCCATCGGTATCACTATTGTCTTGTATTTCAATTCTGCCTTTTTTTCTAACAGTGCATTATTTTATGTAATTAATTGAATTACTGTTCTACTAAAAATACCCATTTGATTAGCCTACATTTTTATTAGTCTCTCTTAACCATTTCTTCTTTTATGCCTTATCTTCATTTGGTTTTATTTTTATTTATTTATTTTTTTGACACAGAGTCTCACTCTGTTGCCTGGGCTAGAGTGCCGTGGCATCAGCCTAGCTCACAGAAACCTCAAACTCCTGGGCTCAAGCAATCCTCCTGCCTCAGCCTCCCAAGTAGCTGGGACTACAGGCATGCATCACCATGCCTGCCTAATTTTTCTATGTATCTTTAGTTGTCCAGCTAATTTCTTTCTATTTTTAGTAGAAACAGGGGTCTTGCTCTTGCTCAGGCTGGTCTCGAACTCCTAAACTCAAACAATCCACCCATCTCGACCTCCCAGAGTGCTAGAATTACAGGCGTGAACCACCCTACCCAGCCTCCATTTGGTTTTAAATTTTCTATTTCCATTGTGGAAATAAAGTAGGGTCATGCAATCTAGAAGCAGAGACCATTTATTCAAAATTTGCTATAGCAGGTGAGTCAGCCACCACAATTTGTATTTGGCAGAGACTCAAAGGCGGACAGGAAAGCAGAAAAGCTTTATAATGGAAAAAAAGAAAAAGGAAAACTTCAGGTATATTCTGTTTGGAAGTTGTTGGCATGAGAAAGACAGAGGAAGGCTGAGTCTCAGTGAGGCATCTCTTGTGATTCTTTTGGGAAACATGTTTGGCTTTCTCTGTTATGTACTGAGTTAGAAGTAAGGATAAAATATAAAGAAGTTGGTAACTGGTGACCAGTTGACCATCTGGACAAACTGCTACAGAAGTTGTGGTTTGGTTTCTGAGACTGGTTGCTGCA
The DNA here is from genome assembly GCA_963575035.1 of Avahi laniger. Classification (NCBI taxonomy): domain Eukaryota; kingdom Metazoa; phylum Chordata; class Mammalia; order Primates; family Indriidae; genus Avahi; species Avahi laniger. The sequence continues at coordinate 693 of CAUYSK010015458.1, read as the reverse complement.
GAGGTTGTAAGCCAGAGTTCTGTTATTATGTATGGTCTGGTCGTCGTCCATTGGTGTAGTCAGTCTCTAACTTTGTTGTAAGGACATGGTAATTATTTTTTCAAAATCATTGAGTGGTAAACTCTTCCATTTAATTCGTTTAAATGTATCTTTAGTTTGTGCCCAATCTTGTGTAACAATTTTTCTGAGTCTAGAATTCTGTTTTGTTGGATTTCTTCTTAACAACAATTTAAAGATATCTGTCTTTCAAAGGCAGACTTCACATAAGCAAGGAATATATGTTTTTACAAATGCTATTTATTATTTTAAAAATATGCTTCCTGCCACTTTATTGGACTAACTGCTTCTCTGTTTAGATCTCAGCTAATTTGTTGCCTCGTCAGGTATTATTATTATTTTTTTTTTTTGAGACAAAGTCTCACTTTGTTGCCCTGGCTAGAGTGAGTGCCGTGGCGTCAGCCTAGTTCACAGCAACCTCAGACTCCTGGGCTCGAGCAATCCTCCTGTCTCAGCCTTCCGACTAGCTGGGACTACAGGCATGCGCCACCATGCCCGGCTAATTTTTTCCATATATTTTTAGCTGTCCAATTAATTTCTTTCTATTTTTAGTAGAGACAGGGTCTCGCTCTTGCTCAGGCTGGTCTCGAACTCCTGAGCTCAAACAATCCGCCCGCCTCGGCCTCCCAGAGTGCT
>CAUYSK010015455.1:0-51092 GCA_963575035.1 Avahi laniger | reverse complement strand
TTGAATTGTGCTGGAAAAAAAATTATAATTATATAATTTTGAAAGAAAGGATTTCCAGGTTTTAGTCTGAAATGTCAGTTCTTGGTGTGCCCATGGCCAGAGAACAACCAGACACACCAGAGTTGGGCAAGCAGGAAAATGAGATTTATTGAGGAGAGAAAGATAGGATTATAGGGCAAAAACAAATAAAGGTTTACAGAGCATGGTACATATGCCACAGATGACAACCAGACCCATTGTCACAGCAAAGGGAGAGTAGAAGGAAGAGTACAAAAAGGGGATTGGTTATGGTCGGGGTCTTGTTTTATGGTGTCTGGAAAGGGACCTACCCCGTGGTTCAAATGTCACCATAGAACCACTTTGAACAGTTGGGAGCTGCATGACCTGAGTCTTACTGTGCATGTGGGTTCTAGGTCACTTTCCTGACTTTATGGTACCTATGCTGCTTGGTCCATGGGCTAGAGAGTCCTCTGCATTCTTTTGCAACTGGCGCACCAAGTTCTGATTGGTAGATTTGTAGAGTATTCCCTCCTCCCTCAGGTATGAAGAGAGTTAAGGTGGGGCAATTACACCAAGGCAAAGCATCCACTTTTGTCACTAGGTGACCCAGAATCCCTATCTACCTAAAAGGATTAATGTATACTTTGCTCTTTTCTTCTCTCTTAACCGATTTAAAAAAATTCTCTAAATAACATGGGTATAATTGTGTCTTTGGGCCTGTAACATATAGAAATGTAACATATTGACAATAACAAAAAAAGGGGTCAAAGCAAAGCTATATCAAGTGAAGAAATGAAACTAAATGGAAACTTAAATCAACTAAAATATAAAAAGAATAAGAAATTATAAAAAAGGTCAATATAAATTCTTTATATACACACTTGTTCTCCTGTCTTCAATCAGATTCTTAAAAAGACATAAAATTATATAATACAAAGTATAATTATAACTATATTGTTGGTCTGTAACATACATAAATAAATACAAGAGTATAGCAATCATAACACACAGAGGAAAAAGAGGAAGTAGAGATATATAGGGGTAACATTTCTATATATCATTGGAATTAGATAAATCTGAAATAAATTCTAATAATGTAAGTATTAATATATAATGCAACTTACAGAAACCACAAAGAAAATAACTAAATATGTAGGTAAAAGCTCCATAAAAGAATTAAAATATTACACTAGAAAATATTCATTTAATGAAAAAGAAAGCAGTCAAGGAAGAATAATGGAACAACAAAAGCATGACACATATAGAAAACAAAAAGCAAAATAGCAGAGTTAATCTGATCACATCAATCATAACATTAAATGTGAATAGGTTACATAATCCAATTAAAAGGCAGAGATTATATGAACAGATTTAAAAAACATGATCCAACATATGTTCTCTACAGGAAACAAACTTTGGATTTAAAGATAAAAAAGATAGCAATTAAAAATATGGAAAAGGATTTGCCATGTCATGCAAAAAAACAACTATAAGAAATCTGAAATTGCTATACTAATATTAGACTAAACAGACTTTCAAGCAAGAAATGTTACTAGAGATAAAAATGAACATTTTCTGACAAGGTCCCAATCAATCAGGAAGAATAGCAATTGTAAACATATACTCATCTCATATCAGAGTTCCAAAACACCTGAAGCAAAAACTTACAGAATTTAAGGAAGAAATACACAACTCAGCAGTAATAGTTGGAGCTCAATACCTCACTTTCAGTAAAAGATCAGTTAGGCAGAAAGTCAACAAGTAATATGCCCCCCCACCCTGTCTTCTATCCTTTTTGTCTCTGATGAGAAATGAGCTATTAATCTATTTAGGATTTCCTTTTATGTGATGAGTCATGTTTTTTTGCTGCTTTCAAAATATTCTCACCCCTGGCTTGCAGCATTTTTACCATGATGTATTTGGGTATATATATCTTTGTATTTATCCTGCTTAGAATTCATTGAGTGTCTTGGACATATAGATTAAAGTTTTTTTAAAATCAACTTTGGGAAGTTTATCACCATTACTTTTTTGAATGTCTCTGCTCTTTTCTCTCCTCTTTTTTCTGATAGTCTCATTTCACTGCACTTTATGCTGACCCACATTTCTCTGAGGTTCTGTTTACTTTTTTTCACTATTTTTTCTTTCTGTTCTTCACATTACATAATTTCTATCAATCTATCTTCAAGTTAGCTGATTATTTCCTCTACCAGCTCAAATCTACCACTGAGCAACTCTGGTGAGTTTTTCATTTCAGTGAATTTGTTTTTAAACATCAGAAATTCCATTTGTTTCCTTTTTAAATAATTTTTATTTCTTATTAATATTCTCAAATTAGTTATTGTCATTGTTTTTACATTTTTAAGTGTGATTTCCTTAGATCTTTGAAAATATAAAATTTACAATGTCTGCCTTGAAATAATTTCCGGTTAAATCCAACAGCTAAACCCTTTCATGGGCAGTTATTGTTGCCTGTTTATTTGTTTCTTTGTTTTGCTGTATGTGTGCTATTTTCCTTTTTCTTTGAATGTCTACTAATTTTTTATGAAAACTGGACACTTTGGGTATGTATTATAGTAATTCTTTATATTACTTTTCCTCCCTTATCCGGCTTCATGGCGGCTCATTTATTTCTGTAGTGACTCAGTTGGACTATTTTATTGAAGTTCATTTTCTCCTCAACGTAATGCTAATGATGGTGCTTCTCAGAGGAAGTAGCCTTGTGTAACTGTACAATCACCCTAAAATTACAATGGTTTTGGACACTTTGGCTGTCTCTTTCCCTTACCTTTCTGCCTTTTCTGGTATCACGCTCAATTTTTAGGTTCCATGAATTTGTCTGCTGATTGCTCTATTGTTTCAACAATATCTTAGGGTCATAAATTGCTCTGTGGCCTGCTTCTATTAAATATGAACCTCTTCGCAGTTGTAATATTTGAGGCCAGTCTTCGGAGCTTGTTCAGAGTCTGGGAGAGCTTTAATTAGTTGTCTTTTTCCATTGTTCTTTCTGGCAAACTAGCTGGCCTATAGTTTATCTTGTTTCTCTAATGGAGATACCAAATTGCTCTTAATAATGCTTATCGCCAAAATGTCCCTTTCTTTTTTTTAGAGCACCCACTGGCTTCATCTTCCCCATACTGTATTTCAAATAAAGTAAGTTCCTTTGGGGGTATCCTTAAAGTTTTCTGTCCTTATGGACTGTCTCTCCTTCTAGGCAAAATTCTGAGCTATTGCTCCAAAAGTAGGATTAGGGACAATGCATCTGCTTCTCTTAGACAAATAATACTTCTAATGATGAGCAGAGTGCTCAGTGGGGACAATGGCCTTTGGTTTTCTAACTTACTTCTATAGCACTGGAACCTCTGCTCAATAAGTGAGCTCGTGAAAGGGTGATACAGACCCCAATATCTTCACTTGCCATCCCCAGGGTTGAGCATCTGCCCAATGAGTGTTAGCTGGGCATGGGAACTGAGTCCCCAGTTTCTTGGTTGCACTTTCCAGAAATTTAGCCTTTGGAGTTTGGAGCTGGTGGGGAGAGGGTGTGGGAAGGAGGGATGAGAAATGCTAACAGTTTGCCCCTTCCAATAGGAAACCATATCCCGTGACTGGGAGCACAGGAGCTAAGGAACTCTGTTTTCTAGGGCACACTCAACCAGATTTGAGCATCAATGCACTGAGAGGGAACAGGTTGTGGTTCCTGTTGAACATTCTTGTTATTCTTAACAAGATTAGTAGATGTTCTTGTGTGTTTGTTCATTTACTGCATACCCTTTGGAAAACTTCCATAGACAATAAACGATTTGGGTTTTAAAAAATGATTTTCAAAATTTATGGTTGTTTCCTGGGGAAAGTAGGTTCATGGAGCTCCACATGCCACCATTCTAGAAGTTTTTTCATGTGTTTTTAGCATGTATTCATGCAAGTTTAGAAAGGAACTTTGCCAAGATAAAACCTGCACTGAGTAAAAAAATAAAGAAAAAAGAAAAAAATAAATAAAAGAGAAAAAAAAGAAAAATAGGAAGAAATTTAAATTGTCTTCTATTTCCAAAATTTCTTTAAAACTAAGATTTCAGATTTTTCATTACAGAACACTTATTCAAGAGTGGTGAACCATTTGATGAGAAACCAGTAGAGAGGAAACATCGTGTCTATTATTCTAATTTTATCTACATAGGTTGAGACAATACAAATTGTTCTTATTTTATTTGATGACATTGAATAATTTTCATTATAATGATTTTTAAAAGTAATAAAATTGATTTTAGAGATCTTAAATCCGACAAGAAAAAATATGGAAATGAAATTTAGAGATGAAAGAGGAAATACTTCATATCAATAAGCATTATTATTAAACTTTAGCATTGAGTAGGAAAGAGTGTACGTTATTTACTACTAAACTCAAGTTTTATGTTACAAACTTTCTAGTGTTTCAAGCTATGAAATTTCAAATTATTGTGCTAGAACTTAAAGTTTTTTTGTAAATGATATTGTTAATAACTGTGCGAAATCAAATCATTACACAGAATCATCTTTGATCTTCTCATGTAGAAGGTTGTGCTCACTTTCTCCCTCTCTCTCTCTCTTTACCTCTCTCTTTTCCCCTTAACAGCTTTTTTTTTTTCAGTTATTTTGATGTCTCTTTTTATAATTGCACATGTTGGATGGTTTTAAATGCTCATGGCTCAAAGATCACATTTGTGACTTTTGCCTCTTATACTTCCTTGCCATTTACAGATACTTGAAGAATAGATGTTGTGTTGAGAGTATATATACACATACACTTACACCTTTAGCGTTCATATTTGTGTTCTGTGATTCATCAAATATGCGTCGTTTAACTCCCTTCACTATTAAAAAGAATGTTAACTGAGTTTTTTTCTTTCTTTCTTTAACCATGTGATATCATCCTTTCTATTTTGTCAAACTCTTTTACCTCTAAAATAGAAATATTAATTTATAAATCCATTTTCTTACTACAATTTTTGTAGTAAAAATAAACAAATATCATAAATAAATATCATAAATTAAATATATAGATCTTTAGGCTAGATAATAAAACATAAATAATGTCTTCCACATTATCCTATCTAGTTAACCCAAATATCTTTGATCTGAGAACGGCTAAATTATGCTCTATATACTCAAAAAGTTGAACAACTAATGCTTAACATTTTTTTTAACATGATGCTCAAATAGATTACTTTTCAAATGAGGCATGAAATGTCTTAAGTCCAATTACATATTTTTAAATGAATGACTTATCATTTACTTGTTTTTATAATATCTTGCTGAAGTTTATATGTAAAATTAAGCCCAGCTAACTGCTTATTCGAGGTTATATAAGAGTTGGAGTGAGGAGGGTATTGCAAAACACAAATCCTACAACAAATGTACATTTATTACTGCCTACAGGCTGTGATTCTTTTCCAATAAGGAATGTTTGAAAGGCTTTCACTGGTGGCATGCTCTCGCTCCCTGTTCAAGGATTAATTAAAACGTGTTCCAATAAAAACCTCGAGCATGAATACACGGAACCAGAGCATGTTCTGTGTGCTGTTCCTTCTTATGTGATAAGCCATACTTTCCTTCAATGGATGCACATTGCTTATGTTTTTAGAACTGTTAAACTGGAATAATTATGGAGCAATCTAGGCAATGTTCAATAGCCCATGCAGATGCCTGACAGGGCATGTTGTCCCTTAATTAGAAATTTGAATGCCTAATGCTTGTATATTAACTGAAATAATTGGATAGATGTTTTACATTTCTTTCACTTTTATTGACATCGAAGCCAGACTAGCTAGACTCATGTGTCTTAAAAAGAAAAAAATATATGTTATTATATGTTACATGGTAATTAAATATATATATGAATATTATATTTAGCAGACATTGTTTCAATAATTATGTTTGTATTTTTAGCCCAATATTGATAGGGAATTTTATAGATTGTCATAGATCCTGGATCACCTCCTATTACTACCAGATAACTAAGTTAAAGGTTTTACTTTTTTTTTTTTTTTTGGTAAATACCTGCTCTAAATAGGTCGTATACGCATTGTGCATTTGTTTTAGAAGTGTGTCGTTAATATAGTATAAACATATGCATTGCTTACATTTAAAATACTTGGTGACTTAGTGTTTATTCACAACTATTAATACAAAATCAGGTTTTAAACATAACAAATTGCTCTCTATTAGGAAGACACGTAATGACCTATTTCCATAAACATTTTTAGTAAGAGATATCTTGATGTTCAAAACCCTGCAGACATTTTATGGAAATTAGATAACATTTTGCAAAAGTACATCAGAACCATATTGGTTTTGCTTAATATTCTGAGAAGGGGATTATTTTTGCCTGATATATGATACAAAATAATGGGTCCTAAATGAAGATGAACAAGAGCCTTTATATGTTTAAGTATATATGTCCCTTTGTTTTGCTCATGCACCTGGTTTATGAGCAAGATTTTATGTATAAAGTGAAAAAGATATTATTTGGGAACTGTGTGCCCTCACATGCACAATCGGATTAGTGTTGATCACATATGGAAAGGAGAAGGGCCTTCACAGGCTCAAAGACTCCTGAGAAATATAAGTTTGGGTAAGAAAAATATTTAACAATGAAAATGGCTCAATTTTTTCAAGAAAAATATGGAGTTTATCTTACACTAGAGAGTTGTAGGATTCAGAAATGTTAATGACAAACAAAGATATGCATATCAGCTTTTTTGTAAACAATACAAATTATTCCGCTTTAGATTAATGGGACAGTCATACAAAGCACAAGGAATAGATGCTGTGTAGGAAAACAAAGTTATCCTTCAGGAGAAGATGAACCCTCCTTGCCAGAAAAGAGTTGAAAATCATAAACTGTCTTTCTAATTTTGTGTTATAATTCAGAAAGGCAGACACCCTTTCTCATTTTTAAGCAGCCATTCAGCATATACTATTTTTTGTATTTTATTTTGCCATTTTAAAATCAAAAAATCCATATTTTCATATGTTAGATTGATTTAAATAGCATACCAACTCTTCTTTTGCCATTTTTGTTAGAATACATGATAAATAATGCATATATTGACCTGTACTTGATAGAAAAAGACATACATTTTAATGAAAAATAACAGCAAAATTATTAATAGAACAGGAAACGCTCAATGCCCAACAGTCATTCCTTCTAAACAGCAACAACAAAAAAGTGGAGTCATATTAATGTATTCAACAGTGACTTGGTGATGCATCAGATGCCAACTGTCATTGCATGCTTGTTATGTACTGAAATAAAATTACGAGATTTTGCTCACAATTACTGCAGAACATAGTAGGTAACATTTTTAATTCTCTTTTTTTCCCTTTTGGAGGAGGTTATATTTCATTTTAACTTAGTCTTCAGGCAGGCTAAAGCAAAAAATAAAATGTATAATATTGAGATTGAACTAAAAAATCACATTCTGTGACATATAGAAAATACACCTAAAAATGAAAACATACTCTTCTTTGATCCCTTATTCTTCCTTTCACTATCTTCTTTTTGATAGATATAATTTTATTTACATAAATTTGGGAGAATATATTTTTAATTCAAAATATCCTTTGTTACCAAGCAATAAATCCTTTTGGAATGGAAATTTACAGAAAGAATTATTTACAGGAATCAAGCATAATTACATGTAATTCGTGCTGCAGCTGCTTATAATTGTAGTTTTCCCCAGGACCTTTCTCTACTTATAACCATCCGAGAATTGCTTCCTTGCAAATGGTTAATCAGAATAATAATTTTTCTATAACTAGATGCAATGGAATTAAATGATTAGTGAGAAACCTTTTCATTAATAATCAGATGAGAAGTTTGGTTTGACAGCAAAAAATTGATAAATACCTACTATGTGTAGAAAATTGAACAGGGTGATGCAAGTTAGGATGCAAGGCTAATGGAAATTATAATCTCTACCTCTGAATAATTTAAAATCTAACTGGGGGATTAAAAACATACCCAATTCAAAAATTTGTGTGATGGATAACTTGAAAAAGTCCAAAATACAGAGTTATCATGTTCTGACTTTCGTAAGTACAAGACCAATTTCCTTCACAGAAGGATAAAAGTTAAAAATTTTACATGCAAATTGTCCCATGAAACAAATGCAACACTGGATCTTTCTTTGTATATTTATGTTACGGGGGTTCCAAAAGACCATGTGATGAGGTGAAAATACATGAAATTAGCAATTAGTCAAAATGTAGTTCAATATTCACACTACCACCTTGTGAACAAATTGTTCAACTTATTTGGGAAAAATTATTTGACCTTTCTGAGGTTTCTCCCAATCAAAAAAATAATTATAAGTAGCTATCTCTTGATTCTCTTAGAAATTCATTCAGATAATCTACATGAAATCCAAACTTGTACCATGTCTAGGAAAAAATAGGTTATTACAATAGATGGAAGAATTCCGTAAGTGACACTGTGGTTAGAGTTTTGTCCACTTCTGGGAACTAGAATCTTTTATTATAACAATGATCAGAGGGTTAATATTGTCTATTTATATGCAAATCCTAGGGGTTTCCTTCATTTAATAATTTATGAAGAAAAAATATTTGTGCAGATATTGAATCCATACTACATAAGTAAATCCATGTACATTCTAATATATGCATATAAATATATAATATAAATGCCATATACATTCGCTTTTATATGACAAACATGAAAGATATTTATAGGACTCTGAAAGAGAGGTATAATTCTTTCTGGCGTGGAAAATGGAGATGTGTTTTAGAAGCCATTCAGACTAGGCTATCTTCTGTGTGTCTATGTAGAGAGTTCTTATGTTTTGTGAATATATTCAATTCAAGTACAGCCTATGTCTATTCAGTGTCCCAATAAACTACCCCTCCAGGTGTTCATATCCTTATTTAGTCCTGTCTCTTTGAATATGGGCTGGTCCTATAACTCCTTTTGAACAGTAGAATGTGATAAAGTGACTCCAGGGGACTTCCAACTATAGGTCGCTCTTGCATTCTCATCCTGAGTCTCTAGAAAACCCTGCTCTGTGAGTGGACAGACACCACATAAAGGGTCCAGCTACCTTGAGACAAAAGAGGACATCCCAGATGTTAAGGAGACACTCCCATGCCTGCATCATGACGGGACTCGGTTTGTGAAAGTTCCAGATTTTCCAGCAGGTGCCTGGAATGCTCTGACATCCATTCTCTATGTGCAGCAGAGTTAAGGGCCCATGAATCACATGTTGACCAGTAAGAGACAGGAAACAGTAAGAAACCAGCAGATAAACTGCGTGATCTTCCTTCTTGTAGATGGAACGTTTCAAGATGTGGCAGTTTGACACTGCCTCCATGAAGATACCCCAAGAGACTCAGACACTAGCTGTGCTCATGGAGATTCTATGGCTCACACATTCGTAACCCTTTTTGTGTTCCTTTCTAGTCTACCACTGCTTTCTAGCTTCTCTTTTTTTACTCACTGCTGTTTCTCCGAGGTGTCCCCTCCAATAAAATGCTACTATGCAAGATTTTGCCACAGGCTCTGTTTTATAGAGAATCCAGTGGAGACAGCCAAAAAAGGAACATTATAAAACACACTGACATGTATAAACATAGATTATAGTAGGAAGACAGAAATCTCAGTCATTGGGCGACACAAAATTGTCTCTTGCAGATTGTGCATATTTTCCAAAATATTTTGGAAGTCTAAAGTTTACTAAGTTTAAACGTTTTAGCTTAGCGATGCAGTCACCACCAGACCTCCGTTCTGATTTCTGGTTATTGTCATTTCTACTCTGGGTTTAACTTAGGAGACAGAGGCAAAATGTTTTGTTTTGTTTTGTTTTTTTTCCATAAGTGTGCTAAATTTAGACCCTGATTTTATTTTCAAGATAATTTCAAATGTAAATGCTAGCTATATTCAAGCAATGCAAGTTCTCATATAAAAATAACTTTCAGTAAATACTATAATGAACTCTTATTATCTACATTAAAGGGAATGCCCACGTTGCATAAAAGAAGTCACTTTCTTCTGTAAATGTAAACATTTTATGAGGCAGGGAAAATGCCGCTACACAGTCTGTACGTCGGTGTCTCTAAGACCAGGGCTAGAAGTCAGGAGAATTAGCTGCAGGTGCTCAGGGTTTAGAAAGTGTTGAAGGGACGAAAGGCCAATGTGTTGGCTCCAGGTTAGTTCTTATGATCAACTATTCTTTTTATCTTCCCATAAGACCACCTCTCTCTCGTTTGTTGCAAAGGATGGGAGGATAAGGGGAGGGGGCCGAGAAGGAGTTAGGATGTTTGATTTCAAATAGGAAATAGAATTCCTCAGATGATGGCCCTGTAGCAATGAGAAAAAGCACATTAGCTTAAGCACACTACAGAGGGCACCAGGGGTGGGGAATTCGAATTATTCACGTAATTTAAAGCATTAACAGTAAATCAAGACAATGGCCTATTCGGTCTTTAGACCTGTGCAATTTCTGGCCCCTTTCCACACATTTTTCTTTTGTTTATCTCCTGAGAGATGCCCACATGTGTACAATACAAAGAACGGAGTCATAAAAGCAGAGGCCTGTTAGCCTCCCTGAGGACCAATTAATGGTGCTCCAAATCTTGTGGGCAGGCAGATACAAAGGATAGAGCGAGCGAAGGGGAAGAGAATGAATACTCAACGAGAGTAGGGCAGGATTTTTTTTTTTTTTTCAGATGTTGGAAGGGACTTCTTTAGCTATTCTTATCTAACTTCTTTGGGGTTTGTGAGTGTTTTTTTTTTCTTCTTCTTCTTCTTCTTCTTTCTTGTTTTTCTCTCTCAACTGCTTCTGTAGTCCCTCTAGTTCTAATGGGAACAGAGGGAAAAGTAGCACTTCAAAATATCAATTAGGCTTTCATCCGAACTGATGGCAGCACGAGCCTGGTTGGGGAAAAAAAAAAATTAAAAAGGCCATTTAGAATGTTTCTGGTCCTCCTTTCATATATTGGCAGTTTTATTGATAGGTGCTTGAGTTCGTATTACCATTTGTGTCTCCAAGCTGGATATTACTGTGAATGCAAGGAGCTTTGTAGTTCAACCTTTAACTCCAATCTCACCCCCTATGAGTCCACAGGCCTTTGAACAGCAACGGAATGGCACTTTGAAATCAGGAGTTGAAAGTGTTCGACATGGAAAGGGGAGCTTGAAAGTCTTGCTCTTTGAACCTTTTCTTTTCAAAGTCCCACAGAAAGTACAGGCAGGACAATAATGGGCAGGCTGGGGGCTCTCCGGGTGAAGAGGAGATATGTGGTAATGAGGTTTTAAGTGTTTCCCTGGCTCCATTCTACTCTGTTTCTTCCGTGACAGAGAATTAAAGCTGCCTTAAGATAACACAGTCACCTTATGGCGGTAGTAGCTGAATTTTTCTTTTTAACATGTTAATTCATTGCATAATGACATTATAAGACAAATCCAGCCAGCCAGTGAAAATTAGCGAGTGCACGTTAGAATTCTCTCTTCCCCAGGGAAGTTGGGAAAATGTGGCATTTGTTCCAAAACTTTTCCACTGACTGGGCAGTGGTGATTCCTGAAGCTAATCCACGCAAGGGAGAATGTGCTGCTGAGCATTGCTTGGAAGGAGACTTAGCCATTACTGTGACATTTCCTCTGCTCGACCAAAAGGTGAATTACATCATTATCCACCACTTGTTTTGAAACCAGATTCAAATCACTGATGAGTATGGGAGATGATATTATAACTTAACTTTTGGGAAATATGGCTTTATGTCAACAGAATGAAAAGATAAAATTGCAAGGAAAACAGCTCTATGTGTATCATCTATCTCATTAATCATTCTTTCAGTTTGAAGACGTTTTTGACCCACGACCAACACAGCAACTTGTTTTTTCATTCATATGTCTGAAATTTATTTTAATCCACAGATTCCCTCCTCCATATCTTTTGCAATTTTTTAAAATGCTTTCCTGTAGTGACACAATTAGTCTTTCGTGAAATCCTTCTTTTGACCAGGGCACACTCCCTGATACAAAGTTCATGCTATGGTGATGGGATGTAGTGAAATAAGACAGATTACAAAGCAAGGAAATGGGTGACATTGAATTTGATGCTTTTAAAATAATAATTTACAAATATTTTTGTTCTGGTGGCTAAAATAATTAAGTCATATCATCTGGAAATTTAAACAAGTTATTTTATCATCCTTTGTTTAACCTTATACATGTGCGTTAAATTTCATAAAGGAAAACAAACTAGCATATTTATTAAGCATCTATTATGTGATGGACACAGTACTTTAGAAGCTGCTATACAGATATTTTCCCATTTGCCTTTTCTATATCCCAGAGGTAGAGATATTTATCCCTACTTTATGGATAATCTTGAGGTTTAGAGAGGTTAAGCAGCTAAAACATTATTACAACATTTAAAAGTAGTGAAATTTGAATTATATTTATTCTTATTTGTTTTTTGAACTGTATGGTAAATGACAATAATTTATTAATAAGTAAGACATATTTAGAGTAAGTTAAATGGTCCGTATGCATTTGTCATTTCCTATGACAATTAATGTCATTATGGTGATAACATTGAACTGTCTTCTAAAAGAAAGAGAAATTAAAACACATTTAGTATACTTTCAAGGACTTGGAGAATAAAGAACATATCCCAATTCATAAGTGCCCACCTTTTGCAAACATTCTGATTAACCAACAGTAACATGTAATTCAGTTATCAAGAATGATTGAAAAGTCCAGAATCTGGAAAGGGCCACCTAAATTCCTTATATGAATGCCTTTTAACCATAAATTATTTCAGTAATTATTATAAATATAAGGCAAATTTTCATGAAAACATGTCATTTTGTTGTGCTCCAATACTAAAGTAATTTGTCCCATTTTTGAGGCCATTTCCAAAAATTATTGGACTGGGGGTATCAGAACTCCCTAGGTTGCTACAGCTTATTGATTGGCTAAGGAGTACTTTTTTCCTTGAGCTTTGAAATTTTAAAACACACATTTATTTTCTACTATGAAATGGTGTGTTTTCTTGCATAACTAATACTTACTATATTTTGACTACATAATAGGGGGTTAAAAATAATGACGGTTACTCTAATAATCATAAATCTTTATGAAATCCCTTCTGGCAGTGAAATGCTTCATTCTCTCTACAGGTTTCTTGGATAACTAATTTGTGGTTTATATTTACTATTTTCTGACCTGTTTGAGATGAAAATACTTTGTTATAGTAAGAACATTTTTATTATTTAGTTTTAGCACAAATATTTACAAACATGTATACACAGATACATTGCACGATACTCATATGTTGCATACATATTCTAGTATATTAAATTAATAGGAGTCCTGGAGAGAGACTTCCTGGGCACTGAGTCCTGGCTTACATACTTCTTAAGTATGTAACTTAGGACAAATTACTTAATGTCTCTGTGCCTCTCTTTACTCATATGCAAAATGTGATAATTAGTATAACAAATTCACAAGGAAGTTGCAAGGATTAAATGAGAAAACAAAAGGTAGCGCCCAGCACAGGATAAACAATAAATAAATTAGCTGTCATTGTTATTAAAGGCACCAGTGTCTTTATTAAATGCTCTGGTGGCCTAGCAACCATACATATCAAAAGTTCGAATATAGCCATAAATAACATGAATTTCTTATATCTGAAATATTTTTTAGAAACACAAAATAATTTTAATTACACTTTTTGTAAATTCATTACTATTATCATTGTTAATATCTGTGGATGAATTAAAGAGTTTAATTAGTCTACCCAAGAGTAATTATGTAGGTTTAATATTAGAACACATAATTTCTCACTAAATTTTATTTACTATAATACTGATGAAAAAAGAAAAAAAAAACAAGCAAATAACAGTTTGACCAGTTCTTGAAAGGGAAGGTAACATTCCAAAAAGCCCCTTTATTAGAATTGGTTGACAATATAAATTTAAAAAATATTTTTATATATATATTGTTTAAAGGTATATATGTATGTGTGTGTGTGTGTGTGTGTGTATATATATATATACACACACGTATATATGTGTGTGTCCGCATGTGTACGTGCGTGTGTGTGTATCTTTGTTCAATATGGTCAATTTTAGATTGGCAACATTGAAGTTTATCTGCCAAAAAAAAAATCAAGTTTTTATTTTCTTTCTAAATGATGAAGTTTGAAAAATGATATATCAAAATGGAGGAAAAGATTTGGAAACACAATGATAAAAAGTGAAGTAAGAGTTTTATGTAGGTGAAAGATTATGTCAAAATATCTCCTTCTGGCCAGGTGAAGTGGCTCACACCTGTAATCCTAGCACTCTGGGAGGCTGAGGTGGGAGGATTGCTTGAAGTCAGGAGTTTAAGACCAGCCTGAGCAAGCATAAGAACCTGCCTTATTTAAAAATTAAAATTAAAATAAAATAAAATATATATCTCCTTCAAGGAGGTCAAATTGTCCCTGTTTGCAGGCAACATGCTCATCTGTGTAGAAAATCCTAAAGACTCCACCAGAAAAATAGAACTATAAAATAAATTCGGTAAAATGGCAGGATACAAAATCAACATACAAAAATTGGTAGTGTTTCTATATGCCAATAGTGGATTACCTGCAAAAAAAAAAATCAAGAAAGCAATCCTATTTAGCTACAGACAAATAATACTTAGGAAAAAATTTAACCAAAAAGTTGGAAGATCTCTACAATGTAAACTATAAAACGTTGGTGAGAAAAATTGAAGAAGAATCAAGTAAATGGAATCCTATGTTCATGACGTGGAAAAATTAATATTGTTAAAGTGTCCATACTACCCAAAGTGATCTACAGATTCAATGCAATCCCTACCAAAATACCAATGACATTCTTCTCAGAGATAGAAAAAAAAATCCTAAAATTTGTGTGAAACCACAAAATACCCCAAAGAGCCAAAGCAATCTCAAGCAAAAAGAACAAAGCTAGAAACATCACACTATCTACTGCAAAATATATTATAAAAGTATAGTAACCAAAACAGCATGGAACTGGCATAAAAACAGACAGACCAATGGAATACAATGGAGAACCCAGAAACAAATCCATACATTTACAGCAAATTGATTTTTCACAAAGTTACCAAAAACACACACTCAATAAAGCACACTTTCATCAATAAAAGGTGCTGGGAAAACTGAATATACACATGCAAAAATATGAAACTGGCCCCCTATCTCTCACCAGATGCAAAAATCAACTCAAAATGATTTGAAGACTTAAATGTAAGACCTGAAGCTATAAGAATACTAGAAGAAAACATGGGGAAAGTGCTTCCTGACATTGGTCTGGGAAAGGAAGTTTTTGGATAGAACCTCAAGAGCACAGACAACAAAGGCAAAAGTAGATAAACGGAACTATATCAAACTGAAAGGACTTTGCACGGCAAACAAACCAATCAACAGAGTAAAAAGAGAACCTACAGAATGGGGGAAAATATTTGCAAACAATGTTTCCAACAAGGGGTTTTTATCCAGATATATAAATAACTCAGACAACTTAATAAATAGCAAAAAAGAAAAAAGTAGTAACATGATTAAAAATAGACAAAAAACTGAATATTCATTTTTCAAAAGAAGACATAAAAATGGCCAACAGTTATATGACGAAATGCTCAACACTAATCATCAGGGAAACACAAATCAAAACCACAATGAGATACCACCTCACCACAGTTAGAATGGCTATTAAAAAGGCAAAAAATAACAAATTCTGGGAGAATGTAGAAAAAGGGGAACCCTCATACATTGTTGGGGGGAATGTAAATTAGTACAGCCATTAAGGAAAACAGTATGGAGGTTCTTCAAAAAACTAAAAATAGAACTACAACATGATCCAGCAATCTCACTACTGGATATAGCTCCAAAGGCAAGGAAATCAGCATCACGAAGAAATATCTGGACTCACAAGTATATTGCAGCACTATTCACAAGAGCTAAGACTTGGAATCAAGCTAGGTGTCCACCAGTGGATGAATAGATAAAGAAAATGTGATACACAATGGAATACTATTAGGCTATAAAAAATGAAATTCTGTCAGTTAATCAACATGGATGAATCCGGAGGACATAATGTTAAGTGAAAAAAGCCATAAAGACAAATATCACATGATTCACTAATATTTGGAATATAAAAAAGCTAATCTCATAGAAGTAGAGAATAGAATAGTGGTTACCAGAAAGTAGGAAGTGTGTGGAGAGAAAGGGGGATGGGAATAGGTCGGTCAATGGCTACAAACTTACAGTTATGAATTAGAAGAATTAATATTGTTAAAATGTCCATATCACTCAAAGTATCTACAGATTCAGTGTAATACCTACCAGAATACCAATGACAGTATTCCAGAAATAGAGGAAAAGAATAAAATGTGCATGGAAATCACAAAAGATCCCAAATAGCCAAAGCGATCTTGAACAAAAAGAACAAAGCTGGAGGTATCACACACACTACTTGACTTCAAAATATACTGCAAAGCTATAGTAACCAAAACAGCATGAAACTGGCATAAAAATAGATACATGCATCAATGGAACAATGTCTGTTGCTATTGTAAATGAGATAGCTACTAATATTTGTAGCTACTGTATTGCTTTTTTTATTTCTTTTGCAATATTTCTTTTTTACTTCATTTTCTTTTTTATTTCTTTAACTCACTATTGATGTAAAGAAACGCTACTGATTTTTATATGTTGATTTGTATTGTGCAACTTTACTGAATTTATTGAGTTCTGTTTTCTTGGTAGCAGAATAAGGTATGCTATATTATTGCCCTGTAGGGTGACTATAGCTAATAACAATGTATTGTATATTTCAAGATAGCTAGAAAAAAGAGTCTTGAAAATTTATACCACAAAGAAATGATAAGGCTTTGAGATGATGGACAAGCTAATTACCCTGATTTGACATGATACAGTGTATACATATATTGAAACTTCACACTATACCCCATATCATTATGTGTCAATTATGAATATTTTTTAAAAAATCCTTGGAAAACATTTTGAAAATTAATTAAAAGTAAATATGACTGTCTTTATAATAAAGTCATTTTAGTTTTTTCAAAGTTTTAGAGAACTAACAATGATCATATGTTAATTTTTTATTTGTCATTAAATCTTAACAATTTGAAACTCCATGTGTTTACAGACAGTAGCGATTCTTGACACAGCATTCCATTGTCTGGATTCTAGATACAAAATGCTTTACAAGGTCAGTACTCAATCAATCAAATTTTGTCATTTTTTTCTTGTCAGTTTTATATAACTTTAAATTACTTATATAAGATTTCCAGTTCTGAAACAAGGTGGAATTATATAACACTTTAAAATATTTTATTTAATTAGGAAATGTGAAATCTTTAAAAATAATTTTCTTTTACCATTTTCCTATTGTTGAAAGGTTTCATATCTTCCTTGAATGTAAAAACCAGTTATACAACCTAGTATATTCTATACATATAGAAATTGACATGGGTATAGATATAGATATAAAAATACCGATATTATTATAGGAACATTTTTATTTTTTATTTCAAAATATTAAATGGGTACACGTTTTTGTTATATGAATACCTTGTATAATGCTTAAGTCAGGCTTTAAGTGTGGTGTTCCCAAAACAGTGTTCATTGTACCCAATAGATGAGTTTTTATCACTCACCCCATCCCCATCCCACCACTGCTTCATGGTTGTCAATGTCCTTTATATCTCTTTGTGCCTGTGTGTACTCATTGTTTAGCTCCCACTTATTTGTGACAACATTTGATGTTTGTTTTTCCATTCCTGAGATACTTCATTTAGGATAATAATTCCCGGTTCCATCCAAGTTTCTGCAAAAGACATTATTTCATGCCTTAATGTAGAACACATACACACACACACACACACACACACAGACACACACACACACACCACATTTTCTCTATTGATTCATCCATTGATGGGCATTTAGGTTGGTTCCATATCTTTGCAATTGTGTATTGTACTGCGATAAACATTTCAGCACAGGTGTCTTTTTGATAAAATGACTTATTTTCCTTTGAGTACACACCCAATAGTGGGATTGCTGGATCAAATGGTAAGTCTACTTTCAGTTCTTTGAGGAATCTCCATATTGTTTTCCAGAGAGGCTGTACTAATTTTCAGTCCCACCATCAGTGTATAAGTAATCATTTCTCTCGGCAACTATTGTTTTTTGACTTTATAATATTGGCTATTCCGATAGGGGTAAGATAACATCTCATTATGGTTTTAATTTGCATTTCCCAGATAATTACTGATGTTGAGAATTTTTTCATATTTTTGTTGGCCATTTGCCTATTTTCTTTTGAAAAGCTTCTTTTCGTGACTTTTGCCCATTTTTGATGGGGTAGTTTGGTTTCTTCTTGCTGATTTGTTTGAGTTATTTGTACATTCAGGATATTATTCCTTTGTCAGATATATAGTCTGAAAAAATTTTCTCTGATTCTATAGGCTGTTTATTCACTCTGTTGATTATTTCCTTTGCCGTGAAGAAGCTTTTAAGTTAATTAAGTCCCATTTATTTATTTTGTAGTTGCTGTATTTGCTTTTGGAGTCTTAGTCATAAATTCTTTGCCCAGGCCAATATCTAGAAGAGTCTTTTTCTATATTTTCTTCTAAAATTTTTATGGTTTCATGCCTTATATTGAAGTCTTTTATCCATCCTCAATTAATTTTTGTATATGGCAAGAGATAAGATGGGGGTCCTGTTTCATTCTTCTGCATGTGACTATACAGTTTATCCCACATCATTATTGAATAGGATTTCCTCTCCCCAGAATACGTTGTTGTCTGCTTCCTCCAGGATCCCTTCGTCGTAGCTATATGGTTGTATTCCAGGGTTCTCTATTCTGTTCCATTGGTCTGTGTCTCTACTCTGATAGCAGTACCATGCATGCTGTTTGGTTACTATAGCTTTGCTGTATTGTTTGAAGTAAGAATTATGCTTTTTGTTTAAGATTTCTTTGGTGATTTTGGCTCTTTTTTGTTTCCAAATTAAGCTTATATTTTTTTTGGATCTGTGAAACATGATATAGGCATTTTCATGAGGATTGCATTGAAATTCGTAAATCACTTTGAGCAGTATGACACTTTAATGATGTTGATTTTGCCAATCCATAAGCAAGGGATATTCTTCCATTTGTTTGCATCACTTATGATTTCTTTCATCAGTGTTTTGTAGTCTCCTTGTAGAGATCTTTCACCATCTTAAGTATATTCCTAGATATGTTATTTTATTTGTATTTATTGTAAATAATACTATGTTTTTTATGTGGCTCTCAGCTTGTCTAACATTTGTATAAAAAATGTTAATGATTTGTGTACACTGATTTTGTAACCAAGGACCTTATTGAATTTATTTGTCAATTCTAGGAATCTTTTGGTGGAGTCCTTAGGGTTTTCTAGATACAAGATCATATTGTCAGCAAACACGGATAGTTTGAACTATTGTTTCCTGACTTGGATGCCCTTTATTTCTTTTTCTTTCTGATTGTTCCAACTAGGCCTTCCAGTACTATGTTGAATAAAATGGTGACAGAGAGCACTCATTTCTTGTTCCAGTTTTTAGAGGAAATGTTTTCAACTTTTCCCCATTGAGTATGATGTTGGGTGAGGGCTTGTCATATATGCCTTTCATAATTTTGAGAAATGTCCTTTCTATGCCTAATTTGTTGATGGTGTTTATCATGAAAAGGTGCCGGTTTAATCAAAAAATTATTCTACATCTACTGAAATGATCACACGGTCTGTGTTTTTGCTGTTTATGTGGTGAATCACATTCATTGATTTGCATATGTTGAACCATTCTTGCATCCCTGTGACTAAAATCCATTTGATCATGATGAATTATCTGTTGAACATATTGTTCAATTCAGTTTTCTTGTATTTTGTTGATAATTTTCACATCTATGTTCATGAGGGATATTGGTCCGTAGTTTACTTTTTGTTTTGACCTTTCCTGTCTTTGGTATCTAGGTAATACTGGCTTCATAGAATGAGATACACAAGATTATCCCTTCAATGTTATGGAATAATTTCTGTAGGAGAAGTATCAGTTTTTCATTATAGGTCTGGTAGAATTCAGCTGTGAATCTGTCTAGTTCAGAGCTTTTTTTGTTGGGAGACTTTTTTGTTTTCCTCTTCAATCTTGGTCCTTGTTATTGGTCTATTCAGGATTTCTCTTTCTTCCTGATTCAAACTGGGGAGGTTGTGTGTTTCCAGAATTTATTCATTTCCTTTAGGTTTTCTAGTCTCTGTGTGCAGAGGTTTTCATAGTATTCATGAATGATATTTTGTATTTCTGTGGTTTCAGTTGTAATGTCTCCCTTTTATTTGTGACTGAGCTTATTTGGGTCCTTTCTCTTCTATTTCTGGTTAATGTGGCTAGTGGGCTATCAAATTTGTTTTTTCTTTTTAAATGATCAACTTCTTTTCTTTACCCTTTGCATTTTTGTTTGTTTGATTGTTTATTTCCATTTCATTTCATTCTGATACAAGCTTTCTTGTTTATTTTCTTCTGCCAGCTTTGGGTTTGGTTTGTTCTTCTTTTTCTGTAATAACTCCCTGAGATGTGACATTACGTTGTTACTTTGTGATCTTTCTGTCTTTTTGATGTATGCATTTAAGGCTATGAACTTTCCCTTAGGGACTGTTTTTTCTGTATACCATAGATTTTGAAATATTATCTACCCTTTGCCATCTAGTTTGAGGAAGCTTTGATTTTCATTTTAATGTCATCAGTGACTCAAGGATCATCCAGCAGCAGATTGTTTAATTTCCATTATTTTGTGTATATTTGAAAGTTGCTTTTGGAATGATATCTAGTTTTATTCCACTATGGTCTGAAAAGGTATGTGATATGATTTAGATTTTTTTGAATTTGCTGAGACTTGTTTTGTGGCCTGAGACATGATCAGTCCTGAAAAATGACCCATGTGTTGGTGAGAAGAATGTATATTCAGTAATTTTCAGATAGAATGATCTGTAAATATCTGTTAGGTCCATTTGTTCTAGTGTCTCATTTAACTTTGATGTTTCCTTATTCAATTTCTGCTTCAATAATCTATCCATTTATGTCACTGGGTTTTGAAACCCTAGTAGTTAAGATGCTACTGTTTGTTTCTTTGCTTAAAACTGATAAAATTTGCTTCATGAATCTGGGACCTCCTGTGCCAGGTACATATATATTTAGGATTGTTACACCTTCTTGTTGAATTTCTCCCTTTACCATTATGTAATCACCATCTTTGTCTTTTTCTATCATTGCTGATTTAAAGCCTATTGTATCTGATATGAGAATGGCTACACCTGCTCACTTTTGGTTTCCATTTGCATGGAATCCTTTTTTCTATCCCTTTACCTTGAGTCTGTTTGAGTCTTTGCATATTAGGTGTGTTTCTTGGAGACAGAAAATACTTGGGTTGTGTTTTCTTTATCCAGTTAGCCAGGCTATATCTTTTCATTGGGGCATTCAGAACATTCCTGTTCAGTGTTAGTATTGATATGTTGGATATTGTTCTCTTCATCATGTTGGATCATACCTTGCTGTTTTATATTCTCTTTTTGCTATTGTATAAGACTGGTGAGCTTTAATTTTTGTGTATTTTTATGCTAGTGGGCTTCTATTGTGCTGTTCCATGTAAAATACCCTTTGGGGATTTCAACAATTTTCTTTTGGTTTGAGCCAGTTGCTGTGAATCTATTCTGATCCCATGGGGATTTTGAACTACCCTATTTTTTCATGTTGCCAGAAATCTTTTGCTGATTTTTTCTCATCTGAAACCTCTTCTCTAAGCTCAGGGAAGATAGGTTTGTTGGACACCCACTCTCCTTTGCTGGGAACTTTCCTGCTTAGTGAGAATAAGGAGAGGTCCCCTAGATAGTGCTTTGGTGTCCTACTCCAGAGGAACCGCCAGGCAGGAGAGGGGTGGATGCACTGAGAGAGGGTAACATAGTTGTGTTCCCTGTCATCTCTTTCTCCTATGGTTGTCACAGTCTGAGCCAGTGCTGGGGAATATTTGTGCGGAATGGTGAGTTGGTCCCCAGCCCACCGTGGGACGCTCTGGCAGAAGGCTAGGTGAGTCCTTCTCCACAGGGATGTATGGTGTGGGAGTTTGCTCTCCTTGGGCCTCCCTGTGGTGGTACCAGTAGTTGCTGGGTAGACTATTTAGGCAGTGACCCCAGATGTGAGGTCTGTGGGGGTTCACTCTTCTCAGTACCAGAGAAACTTCTGGCTTGTGGATCTGCGACAATGTGTGGGGATCCATGTTATAGCAACCATGCAGTGCTGGTTGCTGTTTAAGTTGCTGGTGTGCACCATGTGCTGTGACAGTGAGCTTGCAGTATTCAGGGCCACTGGGGAACGTGGACCAGGGGGCACGGTGGGGGGTGGGTTGCAGGACCTAGGCCAGTGTCTGGGTGGGTCATGGGACATTGTTGGGTGCCATGGCATACTGTAGGACTGCAACTGGTGGTGGGATGGTTTGCAAGAACTTTGTGGGTGCCTGGATTTGTCATGGAGCTAACGGTGGTGGCAGGGTGTGTTATGGGACCTTGGTGGATGGCTGGGTACATTGTGGGACCTTGGCCAGTGCCTGGATGGGTCATGGGACCTTGGTGGATGCCTTCATGGTGTGTGACACCTTAGCGGACCCCTGGGAGGGTAACGGGACCTTGGTAGGTGCCTGGGCTCATCACAAGATCACAACTGGTGGTGGGGCATATCATGGGACCTTCATGGGTGCCTGGGCAAGTCACAAGACTGTAGTCATCAGTGGGGCTGGTTGTGGGACCTTGGCAGGAAGCCGGGCACATCTTGGGACCTTTGGCAGTGACTGGACCTTCGTAGGTGTCTGTGTGGGACACAGGACCTTGAGGAGGCACCTGGGTGGGGTGCAAGACTGCAGCCAGTGGCTGGGCGGCTCACTGGGTCAGTGGGTACCTACTCTGGGAGGCAGCTGGTTGGGGGGAGGGTTGAAGGGCATGCGTAGCACTTAGACACAGTGTATGTGAAAGCGCCCACCCTTCTTGCTTCCTCTTTGACCTGGCAGGAGTATTAGGGAGGTGGCTGCAATGGAGCCAACACCTCTGCAGACCACATGTTCTGGGGCTATGAGCACAGAATGGCATCTATTGCAAGGACCTGGGATTGGAAGCTGGCAGGACTCCACAGTGCCCACTCTCTGGTGCAATGCTGCTGCACTATCTTCAAGCAACTCTCTGATTGTTTTGGAAGCCTGCTGTTATGGGGGATCCCCCTTGCATCTTGGGTTGCAGTGTCCACTGGGAAGAGTACAGAGTCCCAAGGATCTTTCCCTTGGCCCTTCCCCATATGTACTCCCCAGGTACTTTCTGATCTTGCCAAGCAGATCACCCTGCCTCTCTCTCCCCCACCTTGGTTGTCTCCCATTGCTTCTCTGAGGATTCACAGTGCTCTCTCTGAGATGATTCATCTGCAAGTGAACCTCTACCCACAATCCTCTTCTTGAGATCAGTGAGTACAGGCTGCTTCTAGTCAGCCATCTTGGCCCCATCCTAATATAGAAAGTTGTTATTATAAAAGCACTTTTGATTCTGGAATATTTGTCTTTTCCTGATTGACCTTGTAAGCTAGTTAATTGATAATTATTTTTTCTGATTTTTATTTTAATATTGTAGTTTTTTAATAAACAGAAGAATTTTTCTCACAAGTCAATCAAACCAATCCTTATAACAAAAATCTAGACATATCTACTTTTTGTAAAACAAAAATGATTAAATATTGTTTAGAAAACAGATAATCAAATTCTCACCATATGCAAGTTTCTTTCCCCACATTTAATTGTTTTATGACCACCTATTAGAAAAATCTAAGTAACTAACAAATTGATTGAATTTCATGTGCCAGACTTAATCTTTAGAGGGAAAGTTGAAGAGTAAGTTTTGAATTTGACTCTCATTGGATCTCAATTTTTCCATAGGTCAGAAGAGGTTTCCTAAAATTATGTTTTAGAAAGTCCTTTTGAGATTGACAAAGAAAGTAGTTATGGGTTGCTCAATATGATTACCAGATTTTCAAAATGCTATTACTTAGACTAAGTCTTAGACATTACCTGGCGTACCTGAAACTTTATACTCATTGAACCTATGTCTGTACAACTATAGTGCCTTTAGTTAATCATACTGTAGTGTGCACTTAAAAAATGTTAAGAAGGTATATCTCATGTTAAATGATCTTACAACAAAAGACAAAAACAAAACAAAAGGGCATGAGAACACTTTAAGGTGTGTATATATGTATTACCTTGATTGTGATTATAGTTTCACAGGTATATATTTATGTGCAAAATCATCAAATTGTATACATTAAATAGGTGTAGTTTTTTTATATATCAATTATAGCTCAATAAAACTGTTTAATTTTTAATGGAAGAAAGAAGAATTAGAATTTATTAAAAAATGAAATAAAATTTGGGCTAATAAAATTTGAACTCCAAAAAAAATTACTGGACATTCTTCATAGACCTTGATAAAAATTAAAATTAAAAATTTCTGACTTATTCTTGTAGTTTCTGACTCTTTGGGTCTTGGATGTAGATAAGAGATTGTATAATCAAATATCTCCTTAAGTGATTTTAATGTGTCCCTAAGTTTAAGAAACACAAGTCTAAAAACCTTTTCTTCTTCTAAAACATTAATGTGTCTTTGTGATAAATTATTTTTAAATGACAAACAATAGAGAATTTAATTGAGTTTTCATTGAGACTCACACACCTTTCTGCCTCCCGGCTTTAATTTCTGATTATTAGGCTGAAAAAATAAATTGAGAGTGATGGAAAATGTAGCTGGATAACTCAAAAGAATTTACTTTTAATATAAAGTGAAATAAATAGCCCTATGAGAAAAAGTTGAAGGACCCCCCAGGAGCTCTCAGGTTTCATAAATGAAATGAAATTTATGAGCTACTATATGAATATTTTAAGTATATTGATGCATTTTGCCATCAATATATTTTTCTTTTATTTCTTTGTTGTTGTTGTTGTCATATAGATTAACATTTCACAACAGCTACTGCCACCATATTCAGAAGCTAGTGCATGAAATCATAACCTGAAAGATTAACAGCCAGTTTTCTGAAGTCAGATTTCTTAGTTTCAAATCCTGGCTCTACCTCAATATTACTCTGTGACTTTGGGAAAGTTTAACCAGTGATTTCTGCTGTAAAAAAAAAATCAGTATAAGATTATTATCTACCTCATAGAGTGGTGATGAGGATCACATGGGATAATGCACATAAAGTTTGCATCTTATTGTCTGGTACATAAAATATATTCAATAAATAGTGGCTATTGTGATTACCATTATAATTATTATAAAATGTTTGGCTTTAAGAAACCTCAAAACAAAACAAATACATTCTACGACACTGCTGAATAACCAATGCATTCATTCTTTCATTTAAAAAATATTGCCTTCAGAAGATCCTATAGTCTCTGTTGACCAAAGAATATATCTTTGACTTTCATTATCATTGTTAAAAATAGTTTATGTTTTTTCATATTTAGATATTTAGATTTTTTTATCAAATTATGCATACTGCTAATTTAAAGAAACACCTAATACTACAAGACTTATTATGAAAAACAGAAGTCTTCTTCTCCTTTTATCTGATAATTTTGCCATTTCTAAAGTGAAAAATTTTTACCTATAGGCAGTTCTCACATAGCCACAGTCCCCAGTCCCCAGGCTGGGGACCAGTACTGCTCTGAGGCCTGTTACAAACTGGGCTGAGCAGCAGGAGGTGAACAGGAGAGTGAGTGAAGCTTCATCTGTATTTATAGCCACTCCCCATTGCTCGCATCACCACCTGAGCTCCGCCTCCTGTGAGATAGCGGTGGCATTAGATTCTGCAATATGGTGAGTTGTGTAATTATTTCATTAAATGTTACAATGTAATATTAATAGAAATAAAGTGCGCAATACATGTAATGTGCTTGAATCATCCCCAGATCATCCCCCCAACCTCTGCCCCTGATCCATGTAAAAATTGTCTTCCATGAAACTGGTCCCTGGTGCCGAAAATGTTGGGGACCACTGTCACATAGAATGGCAATGCTGGACCATAGAATGTGCAAGGTGACACTGTTAAAGCTATGTTAATAACAATGCAAAAATGATGATTGGTCTGTGCCCTTTAAAAATGTTTGTCAAAACAATATAGATTCTTATTGCCAGTTATGAATATTCAGGAAAATGAAAAAAGTAAAACTAATATTTCATTATAATATTATAATTTAGTATTTATTTCTTTGTAAAAATCCCATTGAGTAGTTTGCCTTCTCATTGTAAAACATATAATAAGGAGTGAGCATCTTTTCTATTCCTTCATTAATTGTCATACTCCTTTCTGAACTTGGGTCGACTTTGAACATTTTACCCTTTGCACTTCCAAATCATGAATTATCTCAAAGGGGTTATTTAATGTGAAGTTTTTACCGACATCACTTCCTCTGGGAATCTTCATCCCTTCTGTCACAACTACTTTCCTCTTTTATGTTAATAAATTTTCCTTCACTAAGTTACTCTAGCTGTATATCTAGAGTCTTTTGAAATGCAGTAGTGTTAACACTCTCATGGTCAGCTCTTTTTTTCTATAATCCTTTTATGTTTTATTCAAAATTCACTTCCAACTTTATTACTTTCCATTTACTATTGTACTTTCATTCTTTTAATCCAATTACCTGTTTTACTATGAATTCTTGTAAAATATTACATGGGTTTGTCATTGAAAAACACTTATGCTTGAACTGAGTAACAGGTGTGCAATGACCAAGCACCAACAGACTTTGAAAGCAGCAATGAGTTGGGCCACTGATCATGATGCACATCTTTTATTTAAGTAATGATTTGTGGACGGAAGAGCTAGCAAGGGAGTTTTTACAGTACGTAAAAATGTACATACTTTCAGTGTTCCATTGGCAACTGAAATTTGAACCCTGTGTCAGGGAACGTATGTTATTTAACTAAAATTATAGTTGCTGAAATTTGCATATTTTGGAAAATTGCAAAGCAAGGACTGCCTAGAAAGGCTGAATTTTTGGGTACTTACTTCAATACATCTAAAGAATATGGTTATATATTGTGATATTTATATGTAATTATGTTTCAGTTTTAGCCATTTTCTTTTGGCTCTCCACTGCAGAAAAACATAAGTTAACTTTCTTTCACCACCATTTCACTGTTCTCACTGCATCCATACCGACACATGTGTGCATACACACAAACACACATTTTCCTTCCCCACATCGTCCCATTAAAATATATCATAATTTGTTTTTTTCAATTAATTTATGCTAGATTTTGCTATAGTAGCAAACCACCCCAATATATCTATGACTTAAAAAAAAAGTTTCATTTTTTGCTCAAGAAAAAACCAATGCAGGGCCAGGAACCTCTCCTGGACCACTGTCATATATAGACAGTATCTCAATGGTTAAGGTGGATGGAAGCTCCGTAATTCAGTAATTGCACCCTCTGTGCCCTTTTTAGTCAACTCATCAGGGAAAAAGAGTGCTAAAGAGGCTCACACGGACAACTAAAGTCTTCAATTGGTACTTGTATCCACAAACCCATTGGCTGGAACTGATCAGAAGCCTTGTCTAACTGCAAGGAGCCATTTGGAGCTCCTTGTAGGAAAGGCATAATTTTCTTTTATGCGTAGAAGACGAGAACTGGCTATAGCAGTGTAACAGATACCTCTGCTAGATAGTTCAGTAGTCAGTGTTTACATTATTTGAATTATATAAATACTATTCTTACCAGAAAAAAATACTGTGTTATAATTACTTTTCTGGTCCTGAATAATTATTTCTTCTTCTTAACCCCCTTGGGAATTATAAATTGTCTCTCTATTTTTTTTTTTTTGCTTATCCTTCTAAGTATTTTTCTAATTCAATGCTAAACATCTTTTAATTTTCTAAGTCTCAATGCATTCTCATTCTTCAGTTATTCTTCAAACTTCATCTCATTTTTGAAATCTCTCCCAGAGATGTCTGAACTGCTCTAATCTCTACCATTCCTTACACCTACATCGTTGCCCATGAAGAAATCTCCCTACTTCAACTTCCATCTTCCATTCTTCACCTTCCATCATTCATCTTCTCCCTCCTCCTACTTCTTCATCTTCTTCATCTGCATTACTCTTTCAATTTCTCTTGAGTTGTGTCTCTGTTTTCTATATCCCATGTTTTTCCTCTTTTATTGTTTATTATCTCACTTAGATGAAGCATATTCTTTACTTACTCTCAGAAAGAAGAAAACTGGAAGATAATTATTTTTTGAAATGTCTTAATTTTACCTCCTGTTTCATTGAGATTTTTACTTCATAAATTTCAAGAGTAGAAAATATTTCCACATACACTTTTGAAGTCATTTCTCTATAATATCTTGTTTTAATATGTGCTGCTGTGTAGTTGTTATGATTTAATGTGAGGTTTTTTTTTTTTTGGCCATATTTCTTCAGAGGTTCATAGCATCTCTTTGTTGTTTTCAGTGTTACGAAATTCTGCAACAAAATTTTCCTCAACGTTGTCCAATTTTCAATCATTATTCTGTGTCTTTAATATCTCTTATAATTTATAAATTTTAGTTTTTTGATTCTATTAAGCATTTTTAAATTTCTCATTATTTTCCTCCCCTCCAATATTTTTCTTTGTCAGGATTTATAATTTTTAAAATATTGGATACCTTTTATGGTACTCTAATTTTTCTTTCTCTGATTCAGCTCTAAATTCTGGGCATTTACTCAACATCTTTTGCCAAATTTCCTATTGTATTTCTCATATCTGCTATCATGTTTTAATTTCCAAAGCCCTTTATCTCCTAATGTACATTTAAAATACATATAATAATATCTTTTAGCTATCTGCAGATACTGTTTTATTAAATAAAAATAAATTATTTTATTAATAAAATGTCAATTTCATTCCTGTGTAGTAACTGTTGTCTCCATGTTATTTAATATTTCTATTTCTTAGAGACCTTCTCAGGTGTTTTGTGATGCTTGAGTCCCTGTAAGGATTGGAAACACTGAGCATGTTAGATAAGACTGTAAGCTTTTTGTTTGATAACCAGTTGCAACATTTCTCTGGGGGAAACCAATGATGTCCATGTCTTTAGGCCTTTTCTTATAGCTGGTCATATTCTACAAGGAAAAATCCTCACATCTCCTGTATTCCAGAGAATAAAAATCCAGTGGCCAGTATTTAAAGAACCAAGTGTGGGAAAGTAAGTCCTCAATATTTAGTATGTAAATGTTAATTTAATCATCTCATTTTCTGTTTGTGACTCCTACCCCTCTATCTCACCAGCTCTCTACTGATGATTCTTCTGTTTTACCCTATTCAGTTACTAAGCCTCCAATGTTCTCCATAAGAGAGGGAGGAGACCACTAAATCTAACTTCCTAAACAAATTCCAAGAAATGCTCTTCATTTTAGCTCAGTTTTCTTCTGTATTTCCAGTAGTGGCTATAGCTTCCAATATCTAAGGCTGTGTGCATTCCATGTTGTCAGTTGGGTTAGTTCTCAGTTTTCTGCTCTGCTGTCTTTCTTGGGTCTTTTAAGGCAATTACCATCTACCATCAAAAATTGTAATTTTCTTACATTCCTCACATTATCTTTATTATCATGTCTGGCCTCTTGGAGGACCATTGTTCCTGGTGCTTTGGCTCCTTGCTTGGACATTTCACAAGCAGGGCCAGTGTAACAGAGTGACCAAAGACAGAAACAATTCCACATAGACAGCTTTTATTGCAGAAAAGAAGGGAACTATACAAAGTGAGAGTATGTTCTAGAGATAAACAGGTCAGTCTCCACGAGTGGAGAAGGACATTGAGGACTCCAAGGTGGTTTCTTTTTATTGGCCTAGTCTGGGTTCAGAGGGAGCTTATGGGAAGTTGGGATGCTACTAGATGATTGATATACATGATTGACAAGTGTTCTTATAACAAAGTTGCAGCTCGACAGATGTGTATGCCTCAAAACCTCAAGTTCCTGCTCTTTGTGGTTGTTAGCTGCCTTTTCCTGCAGTCCCTTTTTTCCCCCACTTCTCCACCCCCAGGAACCACCCTCCTGGCCTGTATCTGCCACCATTAGATTTGGTCCCTGCTTAACATTTATTATTATCTTTGAAGCTTTCCTGTACTATCATTTCAGTGGGGTTTTAATGGGCTTTTAGTAGACAGAAAAATATATGATATGTTCAATTGTCTGCATTTACCTAGAGCCTTCTTTGATTTTTTTCATTAAAATAAACTAAAACCCAGCAATTTTCTAAAGTATTTTGATATCCTCTATCTACATTTCTGTAAATCCTTGGCTTTCATTTGGATGTGCCAAGAACCTTGAACCCTTCAGTCAGGCAGAAGTGGCACCCACCCCCTTTTTAAAGGCCATCAGTCTTCCATTGCCTAGAGACCACCCACCTAGAGACCATTGCCTAGAAATGATCAATTTCTTTCTCAAGATCTACTACCCTACCTGTTCTCATTGCCTTTAGAGAAATGGTTCTGAGAAACACAGATAAATCAGTATTATCTTGGAACCTGTTAGAAACAAATAACTAGACCAGCCAAATCAGAAACTCTGGGATGAGGCCTACCTATTTGTATGTATCACATTCAACTGGTAGCTCTGAGTCATGCCAAAGTTTTAGAAACAGTGCTCTTGACAAATAAGTAGGGTCAGATCTTAGCATAACACCAGTGTGAATTACAGTTGTAGCTGTGGAAAAAAATAACTTATTTATCAAAAGAACTACATGATTTTTAAATATATATTGGTGGCAAAAAAGGCATCCTTGATGGGAATGAATCTTAAGGGCATTAGGAGGGAGCAGATTTTAAGGTTAAAGAGGTAAGAGTTCACTTACATGGGGGCACTTAGGATTTAATCTTTTGGCAAGGGCACCTAGAGCCAGTTATCATACACTTCTAGATTAGCTCTTTGAAGTATGGACATAACAATGACTTTTGTTAAATGACGTGGGGAGGCTGTATTGCCTTGACAGTGTATTGAGGAAAAAGTCTCAGGAGTATCACAGAGGAAGGTTAGAAATGGATTTATGATATGAGACTGCACTGCCTGACTGTATTCTTTGAGAAGGCTTAAAAAACTCTCTTTACCCAAGTAAAATTATTGACATGTAAGATGAACAACAGCATCATAAGAAACAAACAAACAAATAAAAACCCCCAATGGTGGTTATCCTCTGTAAGCAAGGGTTTGTAGTAGGAGATGCTGCCATGCAATTGAACTTTTTAGTACTGATACAGATAAGATTTCAGGGTTACAGAGATCATATTGTGGTACTTAAAAATCAGAGGCAAGATGGAGATAATTACTGTAATGTGCCCCAAGCTTGAATGGTAACCAGAGAACATTTACTTGCAGATATTTTTGGTGATGTGTAACAAATCTAAGTGTCTGTAGGGACAAAAACTGGGTAACTGATAGTGGTATTACTTGCCTTATATAATCAAAAAGATCAAGAGCTGTGAGAGAAAGGCTAATAGCTGCCATGATGAAAAATTATGGTGCTTTCTTCAGTTTCTAGATCTACACTGATTCACATCCCACTGACTGAAGAGAAGACCAGACTGTTTGAGGAAGAATTCAACAAAGATCTTCCCCAAATATATAGATAGATAGATAGATAGATAGATAGATAGATAGATAGATACAGGGATATAGAGATATGATATGCCTCCCCACCCGAATCATTTCTCAAATGGATCCTCAGCTATTTACCAGAGTTATTCAACATAGAGGAAAGGAAAATATATTTTTTGAGATGTGTTAGTAAGGGGTTTGGGAAACGTAAATATAAAGGGATTCCAAATGTAATTATGGCTATTGTTTTACAGGTATACAGATGGAGTCCTACCCAGGTCTGTTTTACAGTGGATCCAATTACTCTGCAGAATGGTTCTTTGGTCTTTCTTCTTGTCCCTGTGTAGTTATTTGTTCTTTGATCTTTTGAGTGTTGGCTCTTATCCTAGGGAGGGTCACACAGATGCTTCTGAATCTGCTCTGTCCTGGCCAGATAGTAAAATCACATGCATCCTGGGTGATTAGCA
Organism: Avahi laniger; assembly: GCA_963575035.1. Lineage (NCBI taxonomy): Eukaryota > Metazoa > Chordata > Mammalia > Primates > Indriidae > Avahi > Avahi laniger. Next base: position 18,913 of record CAUYSK010015455.1, on the reverse strand, counting down.
GAAATCACCATCATTCTTAAAGACTTAAATATGGAGGGTGGAAAGTCCCGATGATATTCCTATTTAACTGACTGATATGGTCCCTACTAAAACCAAACTTTCTCTCTCTCTCTCTTTCTCTCTTCCTTTCTCTGTTTCTGTCTCTCTCTCTCTCTCTCTCTATATATATATATATATACACACACACACACACACACACACACATATATATGTACATATATATGTAATAAACATGAAAAAATAGATATACTAATATATATCGTGAAAAATAACTGTGGATTACCATAAATTTAACTGAGTCATACTCTCAATCACAGCTGTTGTGCTGAATATGTTAGATTTACTAGAACAATTAAAATAACTCGTGTTACTTGGTATGTTACTATCGATCTGGTGACTGTTATTTTTAATCTTTATTAAGAAATATCAAGATTTATTTATCTTTACTTAGAAAGAATGATAGTACACATTTATGTTTTAGCCCAAAGCTATATAAAATTTCCTTCTCTTGGTAAAAATATAGTTTAAAGGAACTTTTATTGTATTGTCTTTCTATTTGCATAACATCAGTTTGGCCTCCCATAGTGAAAAAAGCATACTAATTTTTCCAAGTGAGCAAGATATGGCTAGTTCCTTGGATACCATGGAAAATCAGAAATGTGTCAAATAGTGGGTAATAAACCCTACAAAATTAAGAGGTTTGCCTTATTAGCACAATGTATAGGAGCCCAATGGTGTATATAGCAAGTGCTGGCACATATCCTCCATGGTAAAAATGAAGTTTTTACACCTTATGCCCCCTCCAAAATTAAGAAATACATTGCTTTCTGTTTGCTTTAGATGTTGGATCAGTATATACCATACTTGGGAATCTTGCTCTTTCCTTTGGTCAAGTGACACATCGGTGGCTTGTTCTTCAGTGGAAGCTGATCTACTACTTGGAAAATATGATCTGACAGACACAATGGTGCTAGAGTTATTTCTGGTAAATAAAGATACTGGATAGATTGTCTCATAAGCCTTAATAAGATATAAAGAGATAGATAGATGATAGTAGATAGAGATTAACATTTATATGGCCATCAAAACCTTGCATCATCTTTACAATATTCTGAAATAAAGAAGAATAACAAAAATAAAAATTAAAAAATCTTTAAAAGCTTACATAGAGACAAAAGCAAATAAACAAATATATCAGATAAGATGCAAAAGAATAATGCAAAAGAAATTGGTATTAGATTTTTTTAACAACAACATCGTGTTCCCTCTTGTTTTCTTCTGGAATTTATATTCATTGAATGCTGGTGTTTCTGTAATGATATTTTAATTTTCTAATTTATTTTTTCCATATTAAACTCTTTATATTTTTATCCTTCTTTGTAAGAATTTACTCAACTTTGTAAATAAAATATATCATTGCATTTATTATTAGTAGTAGTGGAGACAAGGTCTCTCTCTTTTGCCCAGGTTCTAGAGTTCAGTGGCATCATCATAGCTCACTGCAACTTCAAACTCCTGGGCTCCAATGATCCTCCTATCTCAGCCTACTGAGTAACTGGGACTACAGGTGCAAGTCGCCACGCTTGGCTAATTTTTTTCTATTTTTTTGTAGAGATAGGGTCTCATTAAGTTGCTCAGACTGGTGTGGAACTCCCGGGCTCAAGCAATCCCCCTGCCTTGGCCTCCCAAAGTGCTAGGATTACAGGTGTGAGCCACCACACTCAGCCTTATTACATTGATTATTTTAATACTTACATTTAAAATTATACTAGTTTCTTTCTTCTATTCAACTGTTCTCTTTAAATTACATTTTATAATATTTTGAAAGGGATTATTCTTCTTTGAACATTTTATATTGATCATGGCTTTATGTCTACTTCCTTTGAGTTTCTATGTTTTGCTTATTTGTTCTGGCATCATATGTCTACCTACTCATATTTACAAAAGAAATACTAAGCATCATTAGAGCTGTATTGAGAATTTTTTTGTAATGCATTGTACTGTTGGAAGATTGTAAAATTTTAATACTCATTATTTTTTTCTTTGATAAGTTTCTAAAGAGAAGAATCTTTTTGGGAGCCACGTTGGGAAAGGGCACTAGGGATCTTACTTTCGCTTATTCTCAATTTTCAGTAATGTGCCTCACCCATCTGTTGATATGCCTATTGCTCCTAAAGTCTAGGGCTTCTTCGTTTCAACTTCTTCAGTGAGTAAATGTACATCTTAGGCTTGGACAGGGCATTAGAATATTAGTATTTCCCTACAACTGAAAGGTGGGACAGGAAAATCAGTGTCTGTGTTTTCATTGTATACTCTTCACCCATCTGCCTGTTTTCTTCTTTCTTTTGAGGTATGTGGTGCTCCAGTCATCACTATTGGTAAATACAATCATAATGGTGTCCTTAACAGAAAAATAAAAAGGAAGGAAAAGGAAGCAAGGAATATTTTCTTTTGGAATTCTGCTTAGTGAGATTTGTTTTTCTAGTTGGGAATGTTATAGATAATTAGATGGATAGATAGATACATAGGTACATAGATATGTACATAATTATAAATATAATCACTCACAAATACTGATCGAGTGGCTCTACAACTAGGATTCTGTATAGAGAAAACTCCATAGCTAACATTACCAAACCAAAAAAAAGTTAAAAACACATAAATAGAGTAGCAAGGAAATACAAATTTTTAAAGCTGTATTTTTGAAATAGAGATAAAATTTTATGGAACATATGGAAAGAATGAGAGCATGGAATCAGCATTTTCTTCTATTCTCAATACACTTGGTTACAGAAACATTCTTAACCATTACAAAAGTTTTACAAACACATTGAAAAAGAGTTTTATTTTATTGGGAAGAAGTATTGGCCCTACTCTCATGGTGCATATATTTTTGCATTCATACTTCCTTTATCTAATTTGATCTTTTGTATTTAAGGGATAAAAATATCTACTGGTAGCAAATATACAAATACTCCCTCACTCCAGACATAAATTCTAATAAAAGAAAAAGGTAGGCCATAAAACCACAGATTGTTTAAATATATGGGATCTCTGTGATAATATGGCTTTTCCTTTTACTTCTTAGGAAACTGAAGCCTAGAGAAGTTAAATATAAAAAAAGTCATACCTCAAATAAAGCATCTGCTTCCCACTTTGCTTCTCTATTCAGTATACTACGGTGTTTTTGAAATATTATTTTTGTGTGCAATTATTGTTCCTTACTAGGTAAATCATTATATCCCCAAGGCACATGATTATTTCTAAAAGTCCTAGGCCTCTCAAAAGTTATTACTCTTCCGTAATTGTCCCTCAACAAATATTTACCATTATGTGTGTTTATCCTATGCTAAGCATATCATCAGTAGGCATAAAAAGGTCTATTTGATACTCTTCACCAATGTTTGAATTGACTTTTAATAAAAAAGAAGGAGGAGTTCTACTAAAAAACTTCAAAAAATTGAATTTATATCTCCACCTTCACCTTCTACATTAGAACATCCAAGGGCCCCAGCTTCCTTTACTGATGAGAAATTTATCACCACATAGCCGGGTCAGAGTGATGTAAATACTATAATCAACAACACATTCCATGAGGGATGCATTAATCGGTATAATAAAAAGTTTATTATAAATAATAAACTTTATTAAGTTAAATAGTAAAAGTTTTGATATTTAATATGTTTTCCTAGAACAATGGTAAGGTTCAGCACCAAGGCAGCAATCCAGGTAGCATAAAGGAACCACAGTGATATCTTGTGCCTCCCAGGGAGAACCCTGCACCAAATTCTACTTGGTTCGTCACAAGTACCACAGAGAACGCCAATATTAAATATCAAATAGAAAACATCGGTAGAGTTTTAAAGGCCACGAAAATGTCAGCACAGCTGGGTTTTAGATGATCTCTATAGAAAGCACAGGTTTAAGACAACTCCAGTACAAATTAACACTTGAAATATTCATCATTACATAGTGAGATCTGTATTACGTAGGGAAAGAAGAGGAGAATGCCTCAAATAAACAACTAAATTTAACTTTCAAAGAGGTATTCAAGTGTACAATGTAAATAGTTCTAAATATATGTATATCCATCACCAGCTTCTTGGAAATTTTATTCAGAATACCCTCCCCAAAAAAAACCCTGAAAACTGGGCTCAATTTTGAAGCTCATACTTTATTGAGGATTCACTTCACAAATATAATTTTTAAACGAGAACATGTAAGTTCAGATTAAAAAAAATACAAAAAACATTTATTTCATTGGTCCCCTACACTGTGTGTGAACATTCTGCTAGATATTGTGTGGAAAAGATGAATATGAAACAATGTTTGCACCATTACAGTACTTATATTCCACTCGGGGAACAAACACATAATATATTTGAATATTATCTAGTAAATAGAATATTATACAAAATGTAAGAAGAAAACAGAGAAAGTGCACCCAAATATAGCCAATATACACTGAAGACTTCTTCTAATCACTTTACTTGTAATAACTCATGCCGTGCTCACCAAAACTCCAGTAAATAGATGTTATTATTGTCTTGATTTTAAAAACAAAGAATCTGATGCACAGAGAGGTTAAATGGGTTGCCCAAGTTCACACGATTAGTAAGTAATGGAATAGTTCAGTCTAAACCTCTGGATCTTAAATACTAAGTCATGCTTCCTCTGAGAATCCAATATAAGTTTACGATGAGAATATACTAATGCAGAATAAAAAAAAGAATTTATATAAATATTTCCTAATTGATTTTTAACACCATTTTCAAACTAAACTTAATGTATTTGTTACATTTAAGAACCTTATTAAATAACCTAGGAAGGTTTCTAGGGACTAATTACTAATTACTGATTATCAAGAAAATAACACCAGTTTATATCATATTCAATGACCAATGAACAGGATAATTTTCTGGATGTTTCTCACTTGTTCAGAAGAGTTGAAGGCAAGCAGAATAACTGCAATGGGATACATGAGAAGGACATATTTTTATTTGTTATATTCCCCTAAATAAAAGATTTCCATTCAGGGAACTCGAGCTAGCCCATGAATTTAGCCAAGAGTATGATAGTGGTTCATTTCCATAACAGAGGAGAAAACATAAGTCAATACAGCCAAGAAGATCAACATTTTAAAATGAATGATGATAAGTGATGAATCAATTTCACCTATTACTATGTTATAGGACCAAGAGAGAAAAAGGATACTTAGAGTTGAAGGGTAGTAAATATGGAACAAATAAACTAAAACAGTGTAACAAAGTACACAATCAACCTATAGAATATACTACCACAAAATGTAATATCATTGAATAATGTGAATGGATTTTTCAAACATCCAGGGAATTTTATGACCATAGAACACATTTGTCTTCATATTAAGTTTAAAAAGATGGTAATCAAATCTCATGTTTCTGGAAAGAAAATCATTGCCTATTAGACATTATTTTAGATAATGTTTTTATTTGGTTTCCTCTGAATTATGTCCAAGTCTTTTTCATCTTCCAGTTATTAAATCCATAATGGGAAGAACTTAGTATATTCAAACTTATGATTTCCAAATAACTGATGAAGTGATTTACAAATTATAAGGGATCAATAAGTGTTCTTCTCTCTAAAGGAAAGAGTAAGCCATTGGAAAGGTACAAAACATAATTTTAATATTCTTCTGAAATGTTGCTTAGAGAAAGAGAATACTTCCTTTGTATGTATTTAGGTATAAGCAACATGATTAATAAGATACATTATGCAGCTTTCATTTTCCAGAAATTTTATTATTTTATTATTTTTTCTGAGATATGTAGTAGATATTATTATCCTCAGATTACAGAAGGGAAGCTGAGCACTAGGGACAATGTTACAAATTCTATAGAATTTTTGGAGGTAAATCTGAGAACCAAGAAGACATAACTCCTAATTTCCAACTCATGATATCCCTGTATACCAGCCTATATCCTCAGACATTTTAAAAATCTCCAGAACTGAAGTATCTCACCAAGGTAAGTAACCATTGTCCCACACCAAATTATAGTTTATTTCATCAAATTTTCAGCAATAGATTTTGCTATTTTATCAGTACAAATTAGGCATGAATGTTTAGACACAGATTTTGGAGAGAAGGATGTGAGGAGGCCCCAGTACTACTCGTAGGAGTGACCTGGTTGTGTAATAATAAAATGATTCAGTGGTACAATACTGGAATGAGAAAATAATTTAAGGAAATACCTGACCATGCTCTGAAAACCAAGCTTGCATATCTCATTACCTACATAACACATCATGTAGGACATTTTATAGATATTTCAAACTTAATATAGATATTCTAAACTCCCGATATTTTATCCCAACATTTGTTCCAAATCTCATAGTTTTGTTAAATGTCAATTCCATATTTTCTGTTGCTTCTACCTAAAAACTTGAATTGATCTCCATCTGCTCATGCTTTCATATTCTCCATAGAATCCATTAGCACATTCATCCAGCTCCAATCTGACCCTATCACACACACACAGGTGTCAGCTCAGTCTGAAGCCCATCATCTATCACGTGGGTCACTGTCATCTCCTGATTGGTCTCCTTGCCTCCACTCTTCTGATTCATCTCATTTTAGCAGCTAAAATTATCCTCTCATAATAAAGGAGACATCATGTTAATCTCCCGATCTAAACCTTTTCTTGGTTTGCCATCTCATTTGTAGTAAAAACCAAAGACTATCTTCTACAGGGCCCTACATGATCTTCTAGACTCTGATCACATTTTCAACTTCTTTTTTTATCACGTTTCCTCTCTTACTTTGATCCAGTCATGTTCTCCCTGCCATTCTATAAGCATGCCGAGCATGCTCACTTTTACTCCTCTTCTTCTAAATACTCAAAAGGCTGCAAATATCACCTCCTCGAAGAAGTCTTATATGATGATCCGTATCTAAAGCAGGAACTCTAGCTATAGTGACACCATTTATTACTACTTGAGATTATATTTTATATTTACTTGTTCCTTGTCTGAGTTCTTCACTAGAATGTAATTTCCATGAGCACAGGAACCTCATCCACTGCAATATTTCTAGTACTAAAAATAATAACTATCATACAGGAGGTGCTCTGTAAATATTGGATGAATAATGGATATTATATTTATTTTTATTTGTGTAAAATATGTTTAAAGACTACATGTATTGCTTGCTAAGCTCAGTTCAACCAATTTTAATGCATACACATACATACAGGTGTTTCTAATTTGTTAAATGTTTAATTAGTTAAGTGCAATTTAATTGGGAGGGAAGAGCAATATAACAGGGTAATGATGAAAATGGAGAGATGCAAATGAGTGAGAGAAGAGAAATTCAAGGAAAGATGAAAAAGAAAGAAAACACATGAAAATAAGGAGAATCATTAGGCTGACACTTAAAAAAAAAGTCATGTATGTGGGGACAATGAGTAAAGTACAAGAGAAATTTGTAAAGAAAATACATGGTTGGTTATGTTCTTAAAGTGTGGATATTGGGTTGTACCAATGGGCAAAACAGAGCAGGTAGTCAGCACGGAGACTGGAGGATGCTAGTTAAGATGTGATCCTTAATGTGTGCTTGTCTTCTTGGCCGTCTGCCTCACCAAGACACCCTTCTTATAATAACTGATAGCAAAATTGCCAGCAATGTTAAATGACTCTGGCTCCTTTCTTTTGCCCCTAGATTCTTAACAATGATAGTTGATCAGGTCTGTAAGTCAAATCATGACATCTCTTTAAATTCATACACATTATTTCCCTGGTGCCAGAAGTTGATGTGTCATGGAAAGATGGCCTACAGCTATGCTTTACAAAGCTGAAAAAATAAGGCACAAAATGTTCTTCCCCTTGTCAGGCATTCTCCTTATAACTAAACCATGCTGTCCCCCTTCATTCTGTTTGTTCTGACAAGTTTGCATGTCAGGCCGTCTCTTCCCTTTTAGAGTGCTCTGTTGATAAAGTGCTTGGTCATACTAAAAGTCCTGGAGAGCTCATTGGTGCAAGATTTTCACTGAACCAGCTGCTTAGAAAATTTTTCATGGCAAATCAGAAAAGCTTAAGTGCATAGCCATTGCCAGAGTACAGATTAAATGAATCGGCCAGGCCGTTCTGTGAGTTGTTTGTAACATGCACTATATCTATGCTCAGTGTTTTGACATACTTGTAAATTTATCCCTTGCACCCTAGAAAAAAATGAAATCACTTTTTTATTTTTGCTATTTTGAAAGTGATCGCCATTACAACTAAATTCCATTTATTGAACTCCATTAGACTCTTGATATTATTAAGAGACATCTCCAGAAATGTAATATAATGCCCATATGAATTAATGTCATTGAAGTACTTTCCATGCAATATAAGAGCACGAACTGAAAAAACTCCAATGGGCTAAAGATGCTGTGTGGTTTGCTGTACCCACTTCTGAAATATCAGCCCTCAATACTCATTATTCACCTATTTCAGAAAATTACTATTTATTTTAGGCTGTGGAACCTGAATCTCTTGCAAATACTCAAATCTGAGTATGATAGTTCTTGGGTATTAAGATTCTACTACATGGTAATCCACCTTGTTCCCTCGAACAGTGTGGAATGCCCTAAGCTAAACTAAGAAAAGCAGAAACTGGTTATTAATTCAAAAAATTAGCAAAAAAGTAAAGCATTCTATTCTAGGTTAATATAACACAAAATCAAATGGAGAGTTGGAAATTATGAGAAAATTACTAGGATATTTATTGAATTCCACTAGCGTAGTTGATAAAGGGAATTAATATGGTTAACCATCTCAATTTGCATTTAATTTATCCATTTTTAAGAATGATTCAAAATTAAATTTTTGATTAAAAATCATTTCAATAATTTGTTTTCAGAAACTAGCCCCAAAAGTCTGTATCTGTACATTAAACAAATCCTTAAGATGGTTTATAGATCAAAACTCATTAAAAGTTAAATAATCTCCCTCACATAAGAAACTATACCGTGAAGTACTACTCAGCCATAAAATAAAATGATGAATTAATACCTTTTGTAACAACTTGGATGAAACTGGAGACTATCCTTCTATAGTCTTCTAAGTGAAGTGTCAAGAATTAAAAAGCAAATACCACATGTACTCACTATTAAATTGAAACTAATGTTTCAATTTAATAGTGAGTTATTGTACATATTTGTACATATGGCAGTAAAACTCAATGGAAACCAAGCAGAGGGGAGGGAGTGGGTCAATATGTACCTAACAGATACAATGGATGCTATCTTGGTGATGGGCACACCTATAACTTTGACTCGAACTGTACAAAAGCAAATCATGTAACCAAAATGTTTGTACCCTCCTAATATTCTGAAATTAAAAAAAAACAGTTAAATAGTCATATGCTACAAACATCTAGAGTTATAAATAATAATAATTAAAATTTTGAGATCTATATTCCATTTAAAAAAGAAATCAATCTGAAAAAATTTCTTGCAAAACATTTCTTTTGAAACACTGTAAATATCTAGATTAGTTGTTTATGTACTTCAAATTTACCAACTAAAATCATCTATCACTCCACTTTTGTTTATTTATGTCCACCTGTGAGGAAATAGAAAAAGCATCATAAAAATAACATCTTAAAATTGCTAGAAGAAAAATGGAATGGTCAATAGGGTTTTAGACATTTAAAAATATCCCCTCAATGTTTTCTTTTCTAATTGGTGTAACTTTACGGGAATCAGAAGGGATGCTGAGAGATTCATTATCTGTACACTTAGCAGTATGCAATTAATAGATCTCAGAAGCTATATAGACTTGGCATTCCAGTATTAAAAGTTTCTTGTTTATCATTTCTTTGTAATAAAACATATCACTATGCATGTTTAAAATTAGATAGTAATTAGATAATAATAATATATAAAGCAATAGTACACTTGTAGGAAAAGCATTAAATTTAATAATATCTGCTACAACTGAAGAAAGGTATCAAATCTAATTTCCTATGAGATCTAGACCAATTTAATCTTCGGCAGTGAAAAGAAAATTCCATTCACTCATTCATTTATTATTTTTCTATAAATATTTCTATTGCCAGATAGCCTAGATTTCAATCTTTATTTCACCACATGGGAATTATATCACTTTGAACAAGTTGCTTAACATCTGTGAGCCTTTACTTTCTTATCAGTAAAGTGGGCATAATAATAGCAATAATTTCATAGGATTGCTTTTAAGATTAAATAAATCAATTCATGCAAAGCACTTAGCAGAGATCCTGAGATTTTGAAAACATTTGACTTCTTACTAACATTTTTATATTTTTATGTGCCAGAATCCATAAGAGACACTAAAGCTATAAAAGTAAGTAATAGAGATATGGTTTCTACTCTCATTAAAAACTAGACTAAAAGCTAGTGGTTAAGAGAGACAATAGCTAAATAAATGCACACCATGTAACATTGTGACTGTGACAAGTGACATAAAGAGGTACAATCTTCTATGAAAGCTATAATAGGGAAATTTGACATAGAATGACAAGAAGCTGTTTTTGTTTTTGTTTTTAATGACAAAGGGCAGAGCATGGATAAAGTACTTTCAAAAGAAGATGCATATTTAGTATAAGAAGGCCTTAAGGTAATTGTCATTACATAAAAGCCAGCATCTACAAATGCAGAAATCCTCTGTTTTTTCTTTTCGATGGGACAGATATTTGAACAACACCTAATAGAACATTAAAATACCCCCTTCTATCATGAATAAATTCTCAGTGTACCAGGTAAATGCAGTTACAGGGATTCAACACTTAATTATGAGACCCAGAAAGTTGCTGCAGATGCAGAATTTCTCACAAAAGTTTTAAGCCTTATTGAGGTATAATTGACATGTAAAAATATTGCACGTATTTAATGTATACATTTTTATGAGTTTGCACATATGTAGACACTATGATGCCATCACCACAATCAAGGTTCTAAACATTTCCATTACCTCCAAAAATATCCCTGTGTTATTTTGTGTTGTGTGCGTAAGAATGCCTAACATGAGATTTATCCTCTTTACACATGTTAAAGTACACAACACTGCATTGTTAACTACAAGAAAAGCAGATCTCTAGAATTTATTCCTTTTACATATCCAAGACTTTATACCCACTTAGCAACAATTTCTCATTTCCTTCTCCTCTGCCCCTGACAACTACTGGTCTCTTCTCTTCTCCTATTAGTTTGACTATTTTATATACACCATCTAAAAGGGATCATGCAATATTTGTCCTTCTGTAACTGGCTCATCTCACTTAGCATAATGCCCTCTAGATCATCCACCTTGTTGCCAATGGTAGTATTTTCTTCCTTTTTTAAAGGTGAATAGTATTTCACTGTATTTATATGTTATTTCTTCTTATTCATTTATCTGTTGATGGAAATTTGAGTTGTTTCCATATCTTATTATCATGAATAATGCTGAAATGAACTGGGGGTGCAGATACCGCTTTAAGATCCAGGTTTCAATCCTTCTGTACGATTACTTAGAAGAGGGATTACTGAATCATGGAATAGTCTTATTTTCAATTTTTTGAGGACCATCCATACTATTTTCCGTAGTGGCTGCACATTCAACATTCCCACCAACAGCGTATAAGGGAAAGTTCAACCTTCCATGGAAGCCAAGTTATCCGTTCTCGTGACAGGTCTTAAATTGAGCAATGTGCATTGTACAATGGGCTTGGTTAAGCAGAGAGGCATTAATTTGTGAAGACTGAAACTCATAGGGTGTGCAGATATACAGCTTCCAGTTTTCTCAGTATTCTTTGAAAAGTCAAGCTTTGGTAAGAGTTGCTGGGCTTCCCATGTTTTTACACAGTAAAAGCAGAACATAGCATTTCACCAATTTTACATACAGCATTGATTCTGCCCAATTAGGAAGAAGGTTGCATCTTGGATAACCAAAATAAGGTATTTAATTTTTAGTGCCTGAGTGGGAGAAAAAGTAGAATATAGGAGAAGGCACTAGACTCTTTCAGAACTGTTCCCTTAACCAGTATTTCCTAAACTCCTTTGAATATAAATATCCCCTGACTCACTTGTTAAATATATGGTTTCCAGACAACTATCTTGATGAGACCTAATATTTTGTATTTTAAAAAGTATCTTTATCATAAGGGGATGTTGCAGAAAACTGCATTTAACCACAGTGGCAAATACTAGAGAAAAGAAAATAGGAACTCGTATTTAAAAATTAAGGAATATCACTCACAGTTTGTTTAATAAATACATATGAAATGAAATGCATAAATCCTTGTTTCACAGTGTGGATGTTATCTTTCTCAACAAATTCTCTTGTTATATTCATGAAGTTGCAAGTTCAAGGACTCTGTAGGATATTCTTGTGGAGAGAACAGTACTGGATAGAGGTATCATCAAGATTGTGCTGCATAGAATCAGCATTCTTTACATATTTTTATCTAAAAATTTCCTCCAGTTTTTAATTCACAAAGGCTATATAGTGAGAAGGTATAAGGTGCTTCTTGTTTGTACATATAAGTCATTGAAGAAATAGATTTTTATTCATAGTTTACATATATGCTTTTTATTTTGCTTTATTATAGCAATGCTAGTTACATTTTTTCAAGCCTAAAACTTCGAGCTGGTTCAGCTGTCTTATATTCTTCTTTCCTCCACGTGTAAAGCTGAGAATCCCAGAGACTGGTCAGTATGGCTAAACAGAGATGAGCCCTACAGTGCAACTCAGAGGCAAGAACCTTTTAATCTCTAAAATAACCTCCTACACCCTTTAGTCTGTTGATTCATTAACACTTTTATTGAAAATTCTGAAAATCTATTGGAAAATATTTGACAGTATTACAAGATTTAAAAGGTGTGATTCTCTCTCAACACACTGATTTATGCTATTAAAATTTCCCAAATACCTGAAAAACCTACGGTTGTTGCTTCAAGACAATCTTTATAATCATGTATGCTTAAAGTGTGTGCTCCCATTTCTCTCTCTTCCATTTCAGGCTGTAAACTAAGTGCAAAGATACAGTATCCAAGGTTCTTCAGTGTCTGCTAGATCAAATCACATCCTAGGATGTTTCTGTTATTCTTAAGAAGTTTTTAATTTTTAGTCTTTGCTATTTCTTAAAATCTATGCAGGAAAAAGACATGTGAAAGAAGCAAGAAAAAAAGTCCACCTTTTTCACAATGTTCTCACATTTTCATTTCCCTGTCTCTTCAAAGGGTTTGGCCTGACTTGAGTTTCTATCCCACTGTCTGTCCACCTATGCTAATTCAACATTGCCTTGAGTGGCACAGATATCGAAAGTATATCCTGCTGCTTAAGTATATTGCACTCTTCATTAAGGATTGAGGGGTATATGTACAAAGTAATGAGTACCCATGTGAGTTTCAAAATCATCATGAAAATCACTTGTTTTTTCTAGACTGTTTTTTGTATGCTGATTTCAAAGACTCTCCAACGCCTTTCTCCTTCTTTCTCTCTGTATCAATTCTTTTAATGAAAACTTCACTGATAATGCATTGGCGATGCATTTAAATGTTAAATTCTTCAAAGAGCATTTTGACATTAATTAAATGTATTTTTAATAAATTTGGGTTGGAAAATATTTGCTACTCAATTTGCCACCTGTTTGCTAATAAAAATAATAAAATGAAAGCAACCACCCCTTTCCTAACCTAGTAGTTTTGTTCCATAGACTTATCTAAGTAAATAGGAAATTCAGAGTTATCTCAACCACCTTCACGCAACAAGCATATTTTGAAATTTACAAAAATAATTGAAATGACAGTTTGGGGAGTGTTTGCTTTCTAGTTGGTGGAATATTAATCTAAATGAAGTCAAAGCCTGATATTTTACTTATACTTCCATCTCTAAAAAATAGTTCTTATTTCTATTTTCTGTTGTTCTTTGTATTTTTCATATCTATTATACTCCTTAGGAGGTGAAAAGAATAAATGCACTCCAGGGATCCAGAAAGATTATTTATACTGCTAAAGGACTCACTAGGGTCCACCGTAATTCAGTATAACATCATGTGGACAATGGGTCAGTAGCCCATATTTTACCTTAACCTTCCTAAAGAATAAAGGATGTAGCTCAGCCTGACTCACCCGTATAGTCCCAAGAAGGATGCATCAGATTTGCTGGGCTCAAAGGTATCACGGCTGTGAGTACCAATCTGGCATATCCTCGCAACTGCATGAATACCATGTTAAAAATAAGAATATGGAGGAGGGTTTAAGACGGTCAACCAGATGCGGCTGGTACATGCCTCTTCCATGGAAAGGAACCAAAATATCAAATAGATATTCACACTTCAAATATTAATAGATAGTGTAAGAGAGAATGTTGGCATTCAACAGAGAAGCTATGGGAGACACTGAGGGTAAAACAGACAGAAGCAAATCTGCCTGCTTGTCTGGGATCTGGAGCAGCTCCTGGACCAAGGAAATGGGGAAGAAAGAGACTCTCAGGGCTCCACATTCCCACAATGGACTTTTACAATCCAGCTACCGGAGAGCCTCTGGACCCTCACAGGCCTCCATACTGGCATCAGAAGACTGTACAGACACAATGCTTGAACTCAAGTGGAGTCCTGCAGGCTTCTGAGCCCTGAGAAGATTCAGCATGGCCCCATTCTGAGAACACAGCCTGCAAAGCTCAGAATCCTACCCTAGGGCCACTGCTGCAGCCACTAGCTGCGGGGCTGGGGAGCAGAGGGAGTGCCAGGTGCTTTCACATGCCCCAAGGACAAATACCACTGCCACTGCTGCAGACCGCTGCAAGACCAAAATGAGAGCAAACCATGCATCCTACAACTGCATGCCTCCTCAGCAGCTGCCGCCTAGCTGTTCCTGCTGACAGGGGTCCACCCTTCCCAGTGGCAGTGCATGTGTAGCTGCCCCTGCCAGAGTATTCCCTTGGTGGCCTGGAGCAGGACCAGACTGGGAAGGGTGTGGCCTGGGAGCCTAGGGGAAGGGCAGCTCATGTCCTGGGGCAATTTTGCAATCTGAGCACAAACAGCTTGGGACTAGGATAGCTGTTTGGGCCTACTGCCAGCAGCTCACTGCCAGCGACACCTGCTAGGTCAAGGTGGTAGGAGCTAGGAGGGTCCTACTAATACCTGAGAAACTGTGGAGCCTTGGCTGTCCCTCTCATCCCCATGTGGACTTCTGGCATGGCAGGAGCACCCAAGCCTCTCCTTGAAATTTGCCCCAGAGACCTAAGAACTACACCCAGCCCCTTGTCCATGATTGCCCTTGTGCCCACCTGTGGGAAGTCTGAACATGGGAGTTCCTGACCCAGCCCCACCCAGCTTTGCCCCCAACACCCACCTCAGCAGCAGAACACAGGACAGGGAATTTTATGGCCCTGCTCATCACCTGGGACATTCCAGTACTTCTCCTGGTTACCAAAGGCCAAACATAAATCCCATGGCCACCACTAAAGCTGGCTCTCCTGCGGGCATCACCCACTGTCTGGGAGGTCAACCTGCATAGCCCATTACTTCTGACACAATTGCACAGTGCTCAGGTAAGACATAAGCTCCTGGGACCTCAGCCACTACTATCCCCCATAACACCCCAGCTACTCAGGAGGCCCTGAGTCCACTCACCCACCAGGTATGTTACCATTACAGTTGGCATTTGAGAAAGCCACCACACCAAGGCTGCGAAGAACCAAAGAGATTATACAGAGTCTATGTCACCCCCCACCACCACCACTCCGGTTAGGGGCGGTGCTTGCTTCTGACATTGGCAGACCCAAGGAGGGGTCTTCCTGGTCTAGATCTACTCGATAACGTGACCCCTCTGCAGCTGAGAGCTTAGACCAGTCCACTGCCTGAGACACTGAAGATCTTCTCTCAAAATGCAAAGATCAAGTATAAATTCTGCTACCTCCATAGCTGACTCTTACCGATAAGTGTCACCTACTGGCCTACGAGTTGAACTGCACAACCCAGTACAAAACGGGCTGACACGAGTACACAGTGTTGGGGAATGAGATAAGTTTTCTGAAATCAAGTCACCCAGGTGGTTGGTCCAGGAGGCAGGGAACCTGCTAACACACCCAGCACATTACTACTACAAGCAGCATTTGAAAAAGCCACCACACAAAGGCTATGTATAACCAAAGAAATCAAAAAGAGTCTTTGTCACTGAAAGTACCCAGAACCAAAGACAAATGACCCCACATAACATGTAATATAATCACATCTTTGGGAGGAAAAAAAGTCCTGTCCAAGTGAAAGTAAATTGAAATATAAGAAGAGATAGTTTACCCAGACGAGAAGGAACCAGAGAAACAATTCTGGGGTTATGAATGAACAGAGTGTTATATTACCCGAAAAGGATCAAATTAACATTCCAGTAATGGATCCTAACTAAAATGAAATCACTGAAATGCAAGGTAAAGAATTCAAAATATTGATTTTAAATAAATTCAATGATATTCAAGTGAAAGTTGAAACCCAACGCAAAGAAATCAGAAAAATAATTTAGGATATGAATGAAAATTTTACTAAAGAGATAGATATTTAAAAAATCAAACTCACAGAACTTCTGGAAATAAAAGAATCATTGAAGATACTATGAAATACAGTTGAAAGCTTTAACAATAGAATAGATAAAGTAGAAGAAAGAATTTCAGAACTTGAAGGTAGGTCTTTTAATAATCCAGTCAGACAATAAGAGAAAAAAAATAACTAAAAAAAAAGAACAAAGGCTTTGAGAAGTAAGGAATCATGTGAAATGACTGAACCTAGAATCGGGTATTTCTGAGGGAGAAGAAAGAGGAAAAAGTTTGGAAAACCTAGTTGAGGAAATAATTGAGGAAAACTTCCCTTCTTTTGCTAGAGATTCAGAAATCCAGATATAAGATGTTCAGAGAACAGCAGGGAGATATATTGCAGGACAGACTTCACCTAGACATATAATTATCAGACTAAATTGAAGATGAAGGAAAAATACTATTAATAAAACCAGCCATAAAAATGTCTACTCACCTATAGAGGAAATCCCATCAGACTAACAACAGACTTCTCAGCAGAAAACTTACATCCTAGTAGAGACTGAGGTCCTATTTTCAATCTTCTTTAGGAATAAAGCTATGAATTTTGTAGCTGGCTAAACTAAGTTCTAAAAGTAAAGCAGAAATAAAGTTTTTCCCAGACAAGCAAATTCTAAGGGAATTTGTCACCACTAGACTGGCCCTACAGGAAATGTTCAAGGGAATTCTAAACATGGAAATAAAAGATCGATATACACCATCATGAAAACACATGAAATGATAAGACTCACAGGTCTTATAAAACAATTATGGATTGAGACTATAAAGCAACTAACATTATGACAGGAACAGAACCACAAATTAACATTATGACAAGAACAGAACCTCAAATATTAATATTAACTTTGAATGTAAATGCACTAACTTCTTCATATAAAACATATAAATTGGTGGAATGGATAAAAATAAAAAAAATAAAAAAAAACAGAATCCAATCATATGCTGCCTACCATAAAACCACCAAAACTGGAATAGATTCTTATAGACTCAAGCTAAAGGACTGGGCAAAGATATTCCATTCAAACTGAAATCAAAAGCGAGCAGGAGTAGCTATATGTGTATCGGATAAAACAAACTTTAAATCAACAACAGCAAAAAGAGAAAAAGAAGCTCTTTATATAATAATAAAGGGATCAATTCAAGAAGATGATATAACAATCTTCAATATATACCCAGCCAACACTGGAGTACCCTAATTAATAAACAAACAATACTAGACCTAAGAAAAAAAAGAGACAGCAATACAATAATTGTGGGGAACTTCAATATCCCACTGAATGCCCTAGACGAATCACCGAGGTAGAAAATCAACAAAGAAACATCACACTCAAACTGAACTCTAGATTCCATGGAGGTAAAAGGCATGGATCACTTTGCAAAATAGACTATATGTTAGGCCATAAATCAAGTCTCAATAAATTTTAAAAAATTGAAATCATATCAAGTATTTTCTCAGATCATAGTGGAATAAAGCTAGAAATTAATTCAAAGAGGAACTCTCAAAATTATACAAATATATGCAAATTAAAAAACCTTCCCCTGAATGAGAAATGCAAATCAAAACCACAATGAGATTGTCACTTATCTCCAGTGAGAATGGCCTTTATCAAAAAGTCCCCAAACAATAAATGTTGGCATAGATGTGGAGAAATAGGAACACTCATACACTGTTGGTGGGACTGCAAACTAGTACAACCTCTGTGGAAAGCAATATGGAGATACCTCAAAGAGATACAAATAGAACTACCATTTGATCCAACAGTCCCATTACTGAACATCTACCCAAAAAGACAAAAGACATTCTATAAAAAAGACATCTGCACTTAAATGTTTATAGCAGCACATTTCACGATTGCAAAGATGTGGAAACAACCCAAGTGCCCATCAATACATGAATAGATTAAGAAAATGTGGTATATGTATATCATGAAATTCTACTCAGCTACAAAAAAACAATGGTAATATAACACAGCACCTCTTGTATTATCCTGGATAGAGCTGGAATCCATTCTACTAAGTAAAGTATCCCAATAATTGAAAAACAAGCACCACATGTACTCATCATCAAATTGGTTTTAACTGATCAACACTTAAGTGTACATATAGTGAAAACATTCATAGAGTGTTGGGAAGATGGGAGGAGGGAGTCAGGGAGGGGTATATACACACGTAATGGGTGCTGTGCAAACCATCTGGGGGATGGACACACTTCAAGCTCTGACTTGAGTGCCCTAAACATTTGAACCCCCATTATATGCGGAAATAAAAAAATATTAAAAAAAACTCTTCACCTGAATGATTTTTGGATCAATGATGAAATCAAAACAGAAATTAAAAAAAA
>CAUYSK010015452.1:0-13929 GCA_963575035.1 Avahi laniger | reverse complement strand
TTTGCAATCATAGTAGCTATTTAATCTCAGCAGCCTTTTAAAGTGTATTATTGTTACCATCAGTTTGCAGATGAGTAAAATTAGTTTAAGGAAAGCTAGGTAACTTGCCTGAAGGTCATATAGTACAGTATGTACAATATGGTACATATGTATGTTTATATATACATACACACAGATGCACATATGTACTAAAATATAAGATAAAAATGTTAATAGTGACCATCTCTGAGGATGGAGTTTTGAGTGATTTTTATTGCATTTGGTTTGCTTATCTCTAATAAGTCTCCTACTATTTAAAAAGTCAGCATGGGTAAGGTATTGAGCACCGGAATCTAATCATGGTCAACAGTTTCAGTCTCTTCAGGCTGCTTTACCCACCTAAAACCAGGGGGATCTGGCCTGACAGTATCGTCTCCCTAAAAAATGGTAAATAGGGTTTGAACATTACCTTACCCTCACATTTTAATACTCAACATCACTTATACCTAACAGTGCACTTACTGGTGATTAATAAAACCTTGGTTTTTCATCACTGGGCACTTACCAACTGTTTTCCCTTTACTATATGGAAGCCGATTTGTTTGTATTGTCACCTATCCCTGAGTCTCTTGGGTACTCAGCTTTCTCCAGTCTTCTGAGTCTCAGCCCATGGGGAAACCAAGGGATTTTTGGGGGTTTTTTTGTGTTTTTTGTTTGTTGGGTTTTTGCTTTATTCTTGCCAGCTCTCTTGAGTCTGGATCTTGTATTTGAGGTTGAACATTCCTGCTGCCAGGAACAGCTAAAGCTGTGCTCCCATCTTGTTACCTTGGAGATCTACTCATGTCCAGAATTGGAATTTGCTGTTGGACTGGTTGTTTTAACTTGCCAGCCCTGTGTTTTTCCATTGCTCACTGGTTCCTTTCTGGTAATCCCAAAGCCTTCTCAATCTCAGTTTGCAGGATAAACATCAGGCTTCAGACTCTGCTGACCTCTTTCTGGAAGCCCTTTCTGACAGTAGCCCGTTTGGTAATTTAGTAAGACTGTTCACATAAGTTCAATAGTAAAGAAAAGGGTAGAGATTTGATTGCATAGATCGTACAAATGTCTTGGAATGGATACCAACTGATTACTTTGCTGTTAATTTCTGAGGCTGTAAACAACCATAATGAATGGCTGGTTTTTTGCCATTGGTACAGATTACTTAAACAAAATGAAAAAAACCAAATTAGTAATTTCAGAGATCTTTAAATATAGCAGGATAATTCTTTACAACCGAAATTTCTCACTTACCTGAATTAAAAATATTTTGATGTTAAAGTCTTCTAAATCAGTAGCCATTATTTGTAAATTTTTGTGGTTTGCTCTTTGAATCTTCATTTGAGCCCACAGTTTGCTGTTGAGGATCAGCCTTAGACTGCCTTGATTGCGCATAACTGAAATAGGAAGGTGAGTACATCAGACAACAGAACTGTTGACGCCTTAGCCTTCCAGGGGAATTCACTGTTTTTGAAAGCAAAGTAAATCTTGTAGTTGTTTTTCAGACTGTACATTTACTATTAAGTTATAATTTAACTAGATTATAACTTGGTTTGCAAATTGTATTTGAGTTTTATTATGTTGGAGAACTTTTGTTTTTAGCTTAAGTGCTGGGATTACATTGTTTTTGCCATAATATTAAAAGTGGTTAAAATTTTAGAACTCCTTTTAAGACCTAATGGTCAGAAGAATATTTATTCAAGAATTGCTTACAATGGAGAAAACTAAAACAAAAACCTTAAGTGTCCAAAAAATGAAATTAGTTCAATAAATTATGGTGCAACCATTTAAGAGTATATTATGAACCCATTAAGAATACTGCTGAAATACATTTATTGATGTGGAAAGATGATCATAGTGCGATATGTAAAAGAAAAAATCATGTTACAAAGCAAAATAAACACAATGATTCACAAATTTTACAATCTATGTATACATTTATGTATATAGAGAACAACGTCCAGAAGAATATATTCTATTAACAAATGCTATCTCAGGAAGATAAGTCATTAAGTGATTTTATTTCTTTCTTCCATTGATCCATGTTTTTTGTTTTCTACAATGAATGGATATTACCTGCATAATAAAAAGAAAAGTTGTTTTGGGTTTTTTTTTGGTTTTGTTTGTTGTTTTTGATTTTTTTTTGTGGAGAGTAACAGATGTGGCAGGCAGTAGAATTAAATCAGAGTAGAGAACTAGTACCTGCCTTAGGAATATTACTTGGACGGGTTATTTAGAAACTTGTTTGTCAGTTATAGAACTGAAGATACTGTTCCTATTCTTTTTATCTGAATTTTATTCCTTACTCATTTCTATAGCTTGATATATCAAAAACTCAACAACTATCCACATACCTGGATCCAGCTTCTATCAGTGGTCTCCTCCAAAGCTTTGACCTCTCAAAATTAACCAGTAAACCCATTTACCCCACGGGATCTCTGCCTGTGCTCACTTTCAGTTTGGGCCTCTGAACAATGCCCATTGTGGTTTTTTGAATGCCAAACCTCTTGTATCTTTCAGTTTGACTGGCTCCAGCTTCTGATCATCACTCTGCCTGCAGGATTCAATACACCTTTTATCCTTAGAAATTGACTCTTCATCCCAACCCCCACACCATGTTGGAATGCCAAGGATAAATTATGTGGCAAGTATTTTCTTTTAGAAAAACGTTTCACTTTACTAAATAATTTGCATCATATTTTTTCAAATAATAATGAGATTACTATTCAGATGTGTGCTGGGCTCTGACATAGGTATTTTACATGCATTAGCTTATTGCAGTTTCACAGTCAGTAAGTCATGAACTACATCCCCATTTTAAATTGATGCTATGAGGGCAGAAAGAGATTAAGAAACCTGTCCAAGGTTAGCAATTAGTCAGTGCTGGAGCCAGAACTGAACCCATGCAGTCTAACAGGAGAGCCTACTTGAAATGGGAAGCTCCTATAATACGTTAGGAATGATACTGTTTTTTCAATAAGCTGATTTATTGATGTGTTTTATAACACATCTGCAGAAAATTATGTATACCTATGTTAGAACTTTTACCCTGAGAAAGCATGGCTTGCTTTACAAAATGATTTCTTACTTAGCCTTGACTGTAATGTTCCACAGTCACTGCTTGCTGTGTCATTCAGTCTCAAAGTTCCTCTGCCTCTTTCAATCCAGGATTGTGTTGTTTTGTTGAATATAAAAAGCTTGCAGTTGATCTAAATGACAATTTTTAAAAATGTAAAATATATAGACATTTTTTTAAAGCAAATTATTTCCTATGCCATAACACTTATTTGTCTGCTATTTTACCAGAATGCCCTTTGTTTATGATTTATATACCAGCTTTTAAAAATTATTACATTTAACTTTTAAAAATATGCAATTTTTGAATAGTTCAAACATCAAAAAGTAAAAAGACATAAAAAGTGAAAAGGCCCTCTAACCCTTGTTTCCCATCTACCAATTTCCACCCCCACAACAGGTAACCACTGTTGTTGATATTTTCTTTATCCTTCCAGAGATATTTATATGCATACACATGCCAATACATGTATGTTCCTCTTTTTTCTTTAAATTGTACAATACCATACTTTCTGCTGTCTCACTTAAAAATCTCTGCCTCTATATATATACGTATATACATACACACCAACTTTTAAATTAAACTTATTATTTGGTCTATGTAATGTTATTTGAAAATAAAGGAATTGTAGAACTATTTTCATGCTTAAAAATTTACAAAGAGAGCATGAGAATGTGAATAACTAGGATGTAATACCACAGGGTACCCTACTATAATTTAATGATTACCAGTGGTTCTCAAATACTGCTGTGTACAAAAATCACCTAGACAACCTGTTAACAACATAGCATGCCAGAGCTTCACACCTAGCAATTACTTCAACAGGGCTAAAGTTAATCTAATCCAAGTGTTATGCTTTGAAATACACTTGTGTCTGTAGATCATGGGGGAAATGAAGCGGAATGGAGAGAGTTTGAGAGAAAAACAGATAAAGAAAGGCAAAGGGACATTCCTGCCTTGTTGAAAAATAATAAAGTTGTAGTAATTACATTTCATATCCCTATGCTGATAGTGAACATTCGAATCCTATGTATGATATTGTAGTGTACATCCGTGAAATGCTTGAGTTATATGAAATTCTAAACTTTTTAAAAAGGAAAAAAAAAACTCCTCTTATTGAACTGAAATCAAGTCATCAACACTGCAAAACCTTCAGTGTAAGTAGAATTATTTAATCATGTGATAACACTAATTATAAAAGCAAGTATGAAAAGTATAAAGCATGGGTCTGAAGTTATTTTAAGACAGGATCCTTGGCTGTCTTCTTTCTAAGGGACTAATATGAATAGTTGTAAACCCAACAACCCATTTTCTGCAAATTATGCATGTAAATATAAGAAGACAACAAAATACTAGTCTAATCTTTGGGAGCCTCCAGCATTTTTATTAAAACAACTTAGTCTTTATGAAAACTGTTCTGTCTGCACTTTTAAAGATGTCCCTGCCAATGGTAACTTTATTCCATGTATGTAAGTGCTATCAGGAAGAGTAATGTATGATATACAGACCTTTAACACATTATGTTCTTCTTCCTCCCCTGTTAAAACATCAATTTTCTCCAGCAAACATTTTTGTGGTGGTTGGGAAGAGAAAGCAGCAGCTGATTCAATTAGGGATATATTTTTAATAGAGTTTGTTCCTAAGAGAAAATGGAGGAAAAACACATAAAAGACCACATTTTCTCTACTGTGAAAGTTCTTCGTTGCCCTTGACACACGTCTCCTTGGCTTTTTATAATAATAAATGTTTCCAAAACTTCAAAGCTCCTGAGTTTGGGTAAAATCTCCTTATTGATTCCTCCATAGAATTAAGTCAAAAAAATTTTAAAGCTTATACATCAGGTAACCATATTTATATGCTTTAATCTTTACCAAAAATTTTTGAAATGCTATATTTTTTTATTTCATAGAAATTAAATGACATGAAAATCAGGAAACAAACTGGTTGAATCAAATCAAATGTTTTACAAATGAAATAATTCTTACTTGAATTTAAAGAGTTGATAGGAAATTCTAGAGTGGATTTGAATGGTTTTTCCTTGGCATATGAATCATTTTCAGATTGAGGCCGGGTGAGTTTTTGAGTGTCCTAGATGGGGAAAAAGACGCATTATTGCAGTAAGCCAAAAGATACTTTTGTTCTGTCTCAACATAGCAAACAAGCTTAGCTGCTATAGCTTTGTTTTGTATTCCTATGTGCTGAACAAGGAACTCTTCCTTATTGTTAGAACGTCTTGGTTCTAATCCTCAGAAAACATAATCTAGTTATCACCAGCCTACTTCAGGTAGGATCTAGTCCTGGCAGCAATGGAAAAAGTTCCAGTGGCACAAAAGAATGTAGTAACTGTTCCATACTCCCACTAAGCTAACCTGATACCCAGAAGGTACAACTGTCATTTCTGTTTCAAGGTATTTTAGTATTCCCAGAAATTCACTTTTGCCATCCACTTCATGGAAAAAAGAAAAAACAGTTATGCAGAGACCCCACTAGATCACTCAGAGAACATCTTTGTAGAAAAAATCCTAACTTTTCCTCCAAGGCAATTTTTGCCAACAGTCACTTTTAAAGCTGCATACTTGGGGCTCTGTACATCTGTTGTAACCAAGGCCTGCATGAGAAAAGACTGAGTTATTGCTAAGCCCTTTATAATAGTATATATCCCCCAGCAGAACAGGGAGAATTGGAACAGTGATACTTAAGAACTCATGTTTCTATCTTTTCCCTCACCAACTCAAGATTCTTTCACATTATTTAATTGGACATCAAGATATTCCTTTACAATTGGTAGAGAGGGGTGTAATTATTCCTATTTTAAGGAAATAGAAACTAAGGCACAGAAAGTTTAAATGACTTACTCTGAAAGCACATGGTCAGCCAACAAGCCAGGAGTGCATCCTGGTCCCCAAATCACAAGGCCTCATGTTTACAGGATTAGAGGACAAGTATAAATCATCTCTATAGTTCCTGTTATCTTTGGGATATTACCGACAAGAGATAGGAAGCTCAGATTTCTTTATAAGTTAAAATACACACAGGGAATGTGCACAAGTTCCTTCTCAAACCAAACCTATTGTCCTGACTGTAGTTTTTTTGTATAGGTATCTGTCTCCTCTTACTAGATTATAAACGCCTCTAGGGCATAGTGTCTTCTGTAGCTTTGCATAACCACTTACTCAGGTGGTTTTCAAATCTGGCTATACATTAGAATCACCTGATACTCTAGCTTATCCCACAGACATTCTGATTTAATTGATCTGGGATGAGGCCCAGGCATGGGAAAGCCCAAAAGTCTCACCAGGTGATTCTACTATGCAGCCAAATTTGAGATCAATGTTTTACATACCGTAAGAACTAAGTACATGTTTGGTAAATTGAGTTGAATGTTAAAGTTGATTCTGTGAGGTTTGAAAAGGATTGTGTCTGACATCTTATAGAAGCTGTGTCTAATCTAGTGTCAAACTTAGAAATAAATGGTATGGAATAAATGTGCCTAACTATACTGCCTGGAACTTCAACCTGGAGGCTGGTCCCTTCTGGTTCATGTGCAAAGGTATAGGTCAACAGCTCTAGGACTGTTGGAGTTGACCTTCATTTTGGGCATGACAGAAGAGTTACCTCTAAGCCAAAAAGCTCTGATGTTACTCTTGAATTGGCATGTAGCCTGGGGCATGTCTAAAATAAACTAGATCTTAAAAATGACTGATTTATGAAAGCCCTGAAAATCCTGAACTAAACTGGCTTCATGAATTAGTTCTTTCGTTCATCAGAGCCCTTTATGCAGGTTTTAAAATCTCTGCAGCTTCCTTGGGATTCTTCATGTAACTGGTAAACCCTAAGACAAGCTAGCCTTCTGGCGCTATCTCAGCTACCATCCTGATCCGAGTGAAAGCTGGAAAAGGCATGACTATGTGATGGACCAGATGAAACCAGAGGCATAGTTGTTCCACAGCTTTCACTTTGCTGTACAGTTCCCCATTGTAGATTCTGCTGTCTTAGACATCAGAACTCTGTGAAGGGCAGAGCAGCAGCTGCCTCTTCTAGGAGGATACTCAGTATTGAATAAGGATGATGGTAGTTAGTTGTTTTCACTAGGCAAATACATTCCCCCTAGGGAAATAAAACACTATGATTTTTTCTCTTAAAGCTATCAAAAAAAAAGCTATAATAATGCTTTTTGATGTAAAAGCCTGAAGGTAGCATTGTGGTTAACTAGTAAGAACAAATTGACAATTAATTTTAAATGCATCTTGTTCGGGAAATGCTATTGAAAAACTATATTAAAATATCACAGGTTGAGTTTATTTAGCAATTGCAGATAATCCTGGGATTTCCTTGGGTACCAGTGATCTAACATAAGTCAAAGAACTATTTAATATTTCACATTAGTAATAATGTTATAATTATACAGTTCCCTTCCTCAGTGGGTTCCTGTCTATTATTCTAACAACTAGAACATGCTTCCCAGGAGAATCTTTCTAGTTAAAGAAAATGTGCCTTCAAACCCAGGAGGTAAAAAAGTATACTCCAATTTAACATTGCTTTTAATTATTTAATAATTTGCCTTCAGAAATTTGAAGTGACAGTTTTCCATATAATAATAGAAACATTTACCAAAACTCTTTCTACCATGTTTTCTCCAAAAATGAAATTGAAACTGCAGCTTTTAAAAGAACACTTATCTTCATTTGGTTGACATCTAAGGAAAAAAACAAGCATTTACTATTTTAAATATATGGATAAAGCCATTTTAAACCTTAGCAGATGAAATAATAAAATGATTTAATAGATTTATGTAAAACATAAACATCTACGGCTAACTTTTATCTGAAATTAATGAGAAATAAAGGAAAAATTGAGATACGTGCTTCCAGAGGTGATTGTCAAAATATCTGCCAGCTGTCACAGCACTGGCAGAGACCAGTCCTGGCTGCCTGTGCCCACCACTGCAGTGGCTGTGTGATCTGCCAGGAGGGCTGCCCATCCTTACCTTTTTGCTTTTCCAGCGCAGCCTGTCTAATCTCTAATCTCCACATTTTTCCCCCAAGTGGCTGATGCTTTTAGAAATCAGAGATCTCCAGAGTAAAAGCAAAGCCAACCTATCTTGTCAGTTATAGTTGAATGTGCATTGGTTCAGTTTTTTTCCTCCCAGAAACTTTTTTTAGTATGAAAACCGTTTTTCATGATGAGAAACTCAAAGACATTCAACCTTCTCTATGTAGACAGGTGTGCTCAGGGTTCTTCATTGCATCCCCTGTGGGCACAGAAGGCAAATGCTACAGAGCCTCAACATATGAGTCAATTTACGTCCACAGCTAGATTTAGTCTTCTCTAAGATCAATCATTCCTTCATCACTGGTAATACTAATAAATATTAAGTTTTCATTTTGCAGATTTATGCTGCTTTCCTTGTTGTCTATCCAATGTATGCCAATAAATAATAATGACAAAAATCATTGAAAAAGAGGAAAAAAAGAATGACAGAGAAAAGGGAAGAAAGGTTAATATAATAACCAGATATTGCTTAACTAATTAAAAGTTTAGCTGTACCTTTTCAAAAAGTTCTTTCTCACCCCAATGAGACAATGAAGAAAATCCAATATTAATATGATAATATTTAAATACTAGAGATATTTTGAAAAACATCTTAAACTTGTGTTCTTATAAAATTTCCTTTCAAATAGAATCTTGGCAATTTATCCATACAATGTCATAAAATTATTTTGTGAATGGTTACATTGATAAAAGAAAGCATGAAGGACAACCCTTCTGTTTGCTCATTATTAACTTACCCTACTGATGTTACACCTAAAAAATGCTGATTAGTAGACAGCTGGACTGAAATTTTGGCACTTGGTAAATTTTCACTTAGCAAATAGGAATTCTCCTCAGAAACCTGAAAATAAAAAAAGAATTCATCAAAAATTTTATTAAAATTGCCTTACTATAGGAGCATCAGACAAGGAAACAATAATTGTAATTAAATATATGGAAGGCTTACTATGTTCAAGTACTGCCCTGTGTGTTTTATGTACATTGTCTTCTCACAACTCTGCACTTTGTACTTCTATTTTCCACATTTTACAGATGAGTAAACTGACTCAAAAAGCTTAAATATTGATAACTTGCCCAGGTCACATACAAGGGAGGTGTGTCTGACACCAGACACTCTATGTAATATTCAGGAATCCCACTACTTTTTGTTATTTTTACCTTTTTAGCCCAATGGAGTTAATTCTCCCTTCTGTATTAGCAAAGCTATCTTTAAGGACTATTTAATCCCTGGAAATACCCTAAGAGCTTCACCCTCACAGGCACCCAATATGAGAGAAAACCCCACTCATTTCTTCATCCTGACATTTTTGACTGGTAACTTAATCTACTTTTGATGCATACTATGTAATCAAAATTTTGATCTATACTTTATAGTACATTCCATTCCAAAATAAAATGCAATATAATAACATTTCAGAAATTAGTCAACACATAGTTTTTCTTACATAAGTTGAAACAAACTAAACAACATGCATCACTTCTTAAATAGATAAAAGAAACTTATGTAACATGGTGATGATTATTACATTACATATAAATGAAAACTTTTACTAATATACTACATACAATTAAAAACATATTTTACTTAAAAATCACATATGGTATACGTAAATGATGAAATGATTTTTAAATGCATAGTGGATCTCACTAAATCATGTCTTTCGAAGAAAGGGGTTTAGAAATGTTGGGGTTAAAAAATGTTGGTAAATTTTGATCAAGTTCAACTCTTTCATTTCACTGGTTAAAAAAAAGTATGTTGGGTGGATGCTTTGTTTGGATAAGTATAGTTAGATAGAGGCAGAGGCAGGTTTATTTAGTATCGATCTGGTATTTTTTACAATTCCATGTGTCGCTGTCCTTATGTTCACTATGGGAAAACAAAACAAACAAAAAAAAAAAACAAAACAAAACCATGTGACCAAATCTCAGTAGTTTAGCTGGAAACAAATGGCTGATGGAATAACTCTCGAATTCCAATCTACCTGTCTTGTATCCTATTCCCCCCAGGTGTCTGCTTCTGCTGGAAGACACAGCTATCACTATGGCAACAGAGTAGACCCCCAGACACATACCTGCATGGCTGGAGCAAATAAATGTCTCCTTAGACAGGCCTACAATGAGTGATTCAGACACTGCAACAGTTGAAAGAGAGAATCCTTATCTGTCTCTGGAGGCTTCCTGGACCTTCCTAATTACTGTACAGGGAGTTCTTCGCTCCTATTATTCATGAAGATGGGTCTGGAATGAATCCCTGGTATGAACTAAACTGGCAAAGCCACACTGTGATGTCGACCAGCTGGAGATGTAGAAAATCCCCGTCCCTTTTTAGACTACTGACTCTGGCTCCCACCCATCTCATTGTTCCCCTGATTCTCACAGGTGGTCAGTGCTCTGGGGAACAAGACACCCTGATTCCCACCGCCTGGTACACTGAGCTTTACAACTTAGGAGACACCGTAAGATTTGTTTCAGGGAACAACTCTCCAATTTAAGAGGACAAGTTTAATAAGGTTACAAAGGGCTTTTTGCTATTATCCCTGTGTTTCTCGAGCCTGGCAGCTGCTTTAGCAACAGAACAAAGCTTAGGCAACCTGTAATTCTGGATATGGGAGCCTAAAACAGCATACAAAAAGAAGGATGAGAGATTAAGGTCAGTCTGACTGTTGATGGTTTTCTTACCTTATTTTTTACTTTTTCTTTGGTCTTACAGGATTCCAGCGCACTGTGTCCAAATGTTTTTCTTACTTTTTCACAGCTTTGAACTTGAGGTGGCTGCAAAATAGCAGGTCTGAGAACATGTTCAGAATGCTTCACAGGACCTTAAAAGAATAGGATTTAAAAATCAATGTGTTTTTAATGAAATAGTCCTTCTTTTCTATTTCTAGCTAACATAATGCTTATTTTCTAAATCCATGATTAAATGAGGGACTAATGTTAATTAATCAAAGTCAAAATAGCTCTTGAATTGCCTAGTACTCACTCTCTGCCTAGCTTTTGCCCAATAACTATTAATTTTGATTATGGGACCTGGCTCACTAAATATATTCCTTCATGTTTTGTCACCCCATCCTACCTCCATACCCCCCAACACACACATACATAAGCAGATTAAAATATAAATAGTAAAATGTAAAATTTATGGCATTTTTGAAATAGAAGTTGCATACCTTGTTCTGCACTGTTTTCGTCAACATTACTTTGCACAAGAATTGATGTCATAAAAACATTGTTTTTCCTCACTGTAAGAAAAAATATTTAACATTTTTTAAATCTATGAGTTTCTACATTATTTGGCATTTAACAATTCTGTTCCAAACTTACCAGTAGATGTCGCTGTTGGCGCTAACAGAGTAATAAGCAATGCGCATTAGAGCGCCGGTTCTGCTAAAAATGCGATTCCCAGATAAATTTCGCTACATTGTTCTCTTTACTCTCAGAAATCTAATTGAAAATTAGGTCCTTAATGGAAAGGGAAGCCTTCTTGAAAGTCATGAAATAGTGTACTGTGAGAAATTCTACATATTATAAAATCTGAATTGGTAATTAACCTTGTGTGTGTTGATATATAGCTCTTATAGAGTGTTACGAAATCCTTAGCAAAGTCTGCCCTCTCCGCTTTAACGAATATACTTGAAGAGAGAAGTTGACTATTCTGTTATGTTATTTTTCTATAAGTGTGTTGGCGGGGTAAGACTGTGGTGGTGGTTGCAAGGGTAGAATTTCTATACGTTTCAAAGGGATCTCCTCTTGGTTGCAAACTGCAGAAACAGTAACCTTTGGCAGTTGATTAACGAAGGTCAGAAAAGATAAGAATTACTTCTTCAAAGTATTCTTCAAAATATTATGACATATTTATAAAGGTTGGAGTAGAATTGCTTCTCTAATTCAAGTTTCAATGTAATGGCTTTTTATGATCTTCATTATTGAAAACCGACAATTAATGGGCCATATTTTTCTCCTTTCCAACACTACCAACATTCTAAATAACATAAAATGGAATGGTGTTTACTGATATCAATGTTTCCTTATTTGTTATTCCTTTCTGTGTGTGTGTGTCCAGTAAAAAATAAATGAATTCAAATGAATTGAAGCAGTTATCTAAATAACTTAAACCCATTCCTTTGTTTCATGCACAAATAAAATAAAACAGAACATCTTTGCCTCTGGGATTAGGACCTCTATTTCTCTCAATTTCTGTAGCTTGTTAGTTGGGTTAGAATGGACCTAGTGAACTGGGAAGTATCTCTTTTGGGTCTAAAAGATGCCTGACATACTGTTGCTCAGTCATGCTTGGAATTATTAATAAAAATATAGATTAATTCATTTAAAAATGAATTTCATGGGTAGAGGGGGATCAGTTCAAATGAAGTGAATAGTTTGTATTTTTTATTTCTCAGTGGCAAACTTAACTTGGAAAAGGCAGTTGATTGTTCAGAAATAACACACAAGAATAGAACCATCATTTATTTATTTATCTGTTTATTTATTTATTATTTTGTTTTTAGAGACAGGCTCTTGCTATGTTTCCCAGATTGGCCTTGAACTCCTAGGTTCAAGTGATCCTGCTGCCTTAGTCTCCCAAATAGCTAGAACTACAGGTGCATGCCACAGTGCCCATCAGAAATCATCATTTTAATGTGCAGAAAGTGCCAAGCATTTCAAATATTTTATTATAATAAAATAGTTTTCATTAGCAAAACATTATAATTTTCAAATAAAGAGAAGTAATGTTTTAATTAGTGAAAAGTTTAATGGAATCCTATCCTAAACTTTGGAAGATGAAGCTAAAACATAGGTTCATATTTCAAGTACTGTATATGTTATAAACTATGTAAATAGACAATAATAAGTAAAATAGTGCAAATTGCTTTTATTTTTATAGGGCTGCCTTATATAAAATAATGCTATCATAAACATGAATTCCTTAAAAACATCAAGTTCACACTTCCTACCAGAAGAAAACACATATGCTACCTGAATTTGTGAAGTTGAAATTCATAAGGTATTCTTCCCTGCACATTTTGCTAAGGCTGCTATTTGATGTGTTGCTAAAATGTCAGCATTTTATAATAGCTGAGAAAGAAAACTCATGATTAAGAAGAATGATTTTGAAAAGTCAGAGTGTCAAACTTGAGGCTCTAGAACCTCTTTATTACCTGGCCCAGAAGGGGGGAAGGTTGGGAGGTCAGTGAAGGATGAAGATCTCATTCGCTTCTGAGACAGGGTTGACACTAAAAGCAGATTGCAAACTAAAGTCAATAAGAAAGTGGATTTTCTGTTTTAATTGAGATTTTTGCTGATTTGGAAAAATTTCTATATCATAATTTAGAAAAATCTTTATGTTTTTATCAATAAAAATAAAGAGTGCCTCTGGTGAGGACAATAAACTAATTTGCATTCAATTCAATACGTATTTCTTTTTTTTTCTTTTTTTTTTCTTTTTTTTTCTTTCAGCATATTATGGAGGTACAGATGTTACGTATGTTGCCCTTGCCCCCCTCCCCAAGTCCGAGTTTCAAGTGTGTCCATCCCTCGGATGGTGCGCATCACACTCTTTGTGTATGCATATACCCGTCGCCTCCTCCTCCCTCCCCCCTCCCCCCTGACCGACATCCAATAGATGTTATTCTTATATGTGCACTTATGTGTTGATCAGTTAATACCAATTTGATGGTGAGTACATGTGGTGTTTGTTTTTCCATTCTTGTACTTCACTCAGTAGAATGGGTTCCAGCTCTATCCAGGATAATATAAGAGGTGCTAGATCACCAT
Source organism: Avahi laniger (assembly GCA_963575035.1). Taxonomy (NCBI): domain Eukaryota; kingdom Metazoa; phylum Chordata; class Mammalia; order Primates; family Indriidae; genus Avahi; species Avahi laniger. Next base: position 14 of record CAUYSK010015452.1, on the reverse strand, counting down.
TGTTTTTTGTGGCT
>CAUYSK010015448.1:0-18153 GCA_963575035.1 Avahi laniger | reverse complement strand
ATAGCAGCACAATTCACAATTGCAAAGATGTGGAAACAACCCAAGTGTCCATCAATACATGAGTGGATTAATAAAATGTGGTATATGTATACCATGGAGTACTATTCAGCTTTAAGAAACAATGGTGATATAGTACCTCTTGTATATTCCTGGATAGAGCTGGAACACATTCTACCAAGTGAAATATCCCAAGAATGGAAAAATAAGCACCACATGTACTCACCATCAAATTGGTATTAACTGATCAACACATAAGTGCACATATAAGAATAACATCTATTGGATGTTGGGCAGGGGGAAGGGGGGGAGGGGGAAGGAGGGAGGAGGGGACAGGTATATGCATACACAAAGAGTGCAATGCATACCACCCGAAGGATGGACATATTTGAAACTCGGACTTGCGGGGGGGGCAAGGGAAACATATGTAACCTAAACATCTGTACCCCCATAATATGCTGAAATAAAAAAAATTTGTAAATTAAAATAAATAAATACAATTTGTAAATTATAAACAGAAAAAAAAAACATAAGGACTCAAATGGATTCTGTATAATGTGGCTCTTTAAAATTAGTCCCAGCTCATTTTAAAGCATTTTTTTAATTGAATACACACTAAGACAGGCAATTATATGCAAATATCCTTTCACATAGGAGGCCCTTTGTAAATGTATATTCTACATTGGATGGAGTTGGCTTTCTCTTCTAAGCTATTGCCTCAGTCTCTCCAACCTCCTCTGTTTTGCTTCTGATTCTCTCTCTCCTCCTGCCCCCCCATGATAATGTCCCTCTCTGTCTCTGTTACAACAGATACACATAATTTCTTCTCCTCAAACCTGATTTTCTACCCCCTTTGTTCTTCTTTCACTCTCTTTGTTCATCTGTTTCCTCGCAGTTTTCTTCCCCATCAGTAATAATCTTGGAACCAACTTGCTGTGCCTGCGAAGATTCCTGGGCAAGCCAGTGATCACATTCTGTTTCAGATCACGGCACAGGCACAGTAGGAACGACTCTTTGCACAGAGCTTTAGTGTAGGAGGTTATTCTCACTTTTGCATCAGTCTCCCCCATTCATTCTTGCCACAGTCCTGGAAGGGAGTGATTCAATAACCTGGCCATGTTTACTGAAGGCCCTGTAAGCATGGATATACCTAGAGAGTTAGACGTGGTCTCCTTCCTTTAACATGCATTAAGAACCACCTGGAAACCTGTTTAAATTCAGATTCCAGGGCTGCCCCATGGAATACCTGTGCAGTAGACACCAGGCATCTGCATTTTATCAAGCTCTCAGGTAATTCTGATGAAGGTGACCTACACTTAGAGAAAAGTGGTTGTCTTTGTTTTGTATTATTGTAACAGAATATCAGAGACTGGGTAATTTATTTAAAAAATAATTTTTTTCTCACAGTTCTGGAGGCTGGGAAAGCCAATATTAGAGTGCAGGCATCCTAAGAGGACTTTCTAGCTGTGTCATCTTATGGTGGAAGGCAGATAGTGAGAGGACATTTGCTCAAGAGAGCAAGAGGGGAAGGGGGCCAAACGCATCCTTTTCATCAGCAACCCACTCTTGCGATAACTAAGCCACTCCAGTGATAATGGCGTTAATCTATTTGTGAAGGCAGAGCCCTCATGACCTAATCTCCTCTTAAAGGTCCTACCACCTTCTAAAAATGTTGCTTTGGGGATTAAGTTTTCAACACATGCTTTCTTGGGGATGCATTGAAACCATAGCAGTCATTTAATACAATACTTCCACAACCTTGACAGGCACAGGGATCACCTGGGATCTTGACAAGATGCAGTTTCTGAGTCAGCAGGTTTGCGCTAGGGCCTGACATTGTGTATGTCTGACAGGTGCCCAGTTGATGGCAATGCCACTGGTCTGGGCCTGTACTGAATATAGCAGGGATTAGTCATTATTTTTCCCCTATATTTTCCAGATCTGGAAATCACAGAAGTTAGGGGACCTCCTAAAAATTATATTAATACAAATAGTAAATGGTAGAGCTGGACTCACATGATCATGCTGTTTTGCTATGAGGCACAGAGAATCCCCATGGAAGACTCAGAAAGTAGTAAGAATATGGAGCTTTTGCATTTGGATCTTGTAAGAGACACAGAAGGAAACAGGGCCTGAAGTTGTGCAGATCTTTGACAATCCTGCTCACTCATCTCTTCCAACTAACTGGCCAGCCCAGCTGCTACCTGGGCTCTCACCACTGGCTCCCATTTCCAGAAATGACTACCACCTCTCTCCCTAGGGCCCTCAGGGCTGAACAAAGCTTTTGGCCTATAGAACACCATGGGCCTGAGTTAAACTATTGGCTCTGGTGATTGTAATCATCTCAGCATGATACTGATATTGCTTATTTAATGAGCAAGTTTTATTGCATTTCCCTGAACCTCAGTTTCCTTTTCCATGAAGTGTTGATCATCTCTGCCTCTAAGAATAGCATAAACATAGACATGAAATCCAGAAATAGCAGCATGGGTGACAGGAAACTGTGACAAGTTAGCTTTTACTGACATGGAAGTGACGAGAGCAAGCGTTGAGGCAGAGCTCAGGCCAAGCTGGTGCTGGAGCCAGGACTCTAACTCAGACCCTTTTGCTTTTGCATTGTTTCTTGTCCATTGGCTGTCACTGGTGAGCTCTCTAACGGTGGCCACTGTGAGGATTAATAAAGATGGCAGCACTTAGAAAGTTGGCTGGCACATGGAAGTGATCGACAAAATCAGCCTTCTCCTTGTCATCATGAGTAGTATGACTGGTCTATTTTTCATACATAGTACCTGGTTCACAGCTCCAGGCAAGCCTGCAGCTGGGGGTTGCGTGGTAGCCACTGAACCGTGGTCCCCAACCCCCAGGTGCAGACCTGTACTGGTCCATGGCATATTAGGAACCAGGCTGCAGAGCTCTGCCACCCCTGCCCCCACCTCCCCCGTCAGTGGAAAAATTGTCCTCCATGAAATTTAGGAAACAAGCAGGGGGGGGGAATGCTGAGGGGGGCTGCACAGCAGGAGGTGAGGGGCAAACAAAGGTAGCCTCATCTGTATTTACAGCCCCTCCGTGATGGAAAGTGGCCACCATCACCGCCTGAGCTCCAGCTCTCCCAACCGCCAACCCCCCATCTGTGGAAAAACTGTCTTCATGAGGCACCAGGGACCGGTTTCAAGGAAAACAATTTTTCCACAGATGGGGGGTGGGGGGCAGGTGGAGCTCAGATGGTGATAGGAGTGATGGGGAGCAGAAGTAAACACAGACGAAATAAATGAAACTTCTTGCTAGCCCACTGCTCCCCACACCTCGTGCCCAGGGGCAGGGGCAGCCACGCTCTGTGGCCTGGTCCCTAACAGGCCACGGACCGGTACCGGTAATTGGAGACCGCAACAACCAGATCAAAAGGTGCTGAAAGTCTTCGGGGCCTATTTCCATTTACTTTTGGGGCATTGGCAGAATTGTCCTCAGAGCTGCATGACTATTTAGATGCCTGACTGTTAGAATCTGAGCAGGCTGTTTTCTGACAGCCTAGAGACTTGCTTCTTTTTGCTCACATCTGTGCCGTAAGTCCTCCTCCTCATGGCTGGGCAGCCCGGCCTGGAGCTTTGCCCCAAGACTGCAGCTGCCCCGTTCCCAATGACAGCCGTTTCCTTTCTCTGCCCGGCCACAGGCAATCCTCTGGCCCAGACAGAGCTGATGCCCTGCCCTATATTCCTATTAGAAACACACCTAGAAGCTGTCTCTTTAGATGCAGGATATAGAGGAAGCTAAATAGAAGATTCCTATGAATTGTCTTGTGTTCTAACCTCTTCCAACTGAGTAGTGCCATTCCAGTTGTGTAGTGCTCCTTAGATGCTCTTAGATTTCTCATCTGCGAACTATGGATGATCACACCAATCTAGCAGGGTAATAATGCTGATCAAATGACAATGAAAATAACAGCTGTCACTAGTGGATGCTCAGGCACTGTGCTAAACTCTGTGTGGATTCTCTCCGTGAATTCTCGAAGCTAGGTCTTATTCATACCCCCATTTATAGATGAGAAAACTGAGGCAAGGGGGTTATATTACTTACCCAAGAGCACAGAAGTGCTACATGTCTATTGCAATCATCTTTACTCATATTTCTCAGATGTTCTCATTACTCTTAGAACAAAAGCAGAATCCCAGCTCCTTGGTGCAGCTTACAAGGTCCTGCGTGACTTTGCCCATGCTTACCTCTCCAGCCTTGGCTTTTGATGTTTCTCCCCAGGGCTTAGGCAATGGTGTTCTCGTGGCCTGGAACACTGCTTGGCCATTCTCTCTCTGCCTGGTTATTCATATTTGGGGGACTGTAGAAGACTGGTTTCAGTTTCTGGGAAGCCTTCACATGGATCCCTTAGTAGTATGCTCCTGACAGTGGATGCTCACCCCTTTCCTGGTCTGCCTCCCACCAGGTTGTGGGATTCGTGAGGACAGGGTCTGCACCTATTTTGTTTGCCATTTTACTCCTAACGCCTCACAGAGTGCTCAGCTCTAACAGATACTTCTTAAATAGCTGAGTGAATAAATCCTTTGTTGTCTTCCCTTCTTGGCCCTGTCTCTGGATTCTGCAGTTACACCTCACCTGGGTCATGGCATGACAATGCCATTCACATTGTATTCACAAAGGGTAGCTTTCTGGAATCGCATTTGTGTCTTCCCACAATGCTAGCAAACAGATGCTCAATGAATAAATGCTTATGACTGAATCAGAAAATGTTAGATATAAAAGACGCATTCATGATCATTGATTATATACCTCAACTCACAAATAGGGTGTTGAGATATAAGTTTGTTGAATTGATTAATGTGTTTATAAAGCTTGGATACACATAGACACACACAGATCACAAGCTTTGGTGTCACACATTTCTGGGTTTGAACTCTGACTCTGTCACTAATAATAATGGTTGTATGACCTTGAATAATTTTCTTAACTTCATTGAATCTCAGTGTTTTCATCTGGAAAAGTTGGCTTTAATAAGTGACTCAACAGAATGTTGTGGCGATTACATATTGAAAGCTATGAGAAGGCTGCTTCTGAAAGTCCTGAACTAGCAGTAAGTACAGTGCAGGCTCAGTCCTATCATCAACCTGGCTAGACTCAGTCCCTGTTCTGCACTGAATTAATTGGGTGACCTTGGACCAGCGACTTGATCTCTTTGTGCCTCGGCTTTTCCATCTTTCAAATGGGGATTATAATAATCACATCTGCTTAAAATCATTATGAAAATGAAAAGCCATTACTAAAAGCACGTGCACACACAGGGAAAATACACAGGACCTGCTGCAGTGGAACACACAGAACATGCTGGCTGTCATTAGGACAAGGAAAGGCTTCTGGACTATTTTAGACATAGGTATGGCCATTTCTATTCTTGTATTTCTGAGCAGGGGACTCACTGGGAAATGGCCAGGATACCTTGGGAATGGGATCCTGCCCTATCTCAGGAGAAGCTGCATCATTTTCAACCCAATGTTCTTTCTTTATGGACCTAGGAGACAAGATGTGGCAGACATGCTCTCTCTGAGAGACCAATCCTGAAGGAGTCACAGTGCGTGGCCAGGAGTGGGGAGAGCGGTCTCCTATTTTGTTCGTGACTGTTATTGCCTTTTCTACTTCTAGCTCAGTGTGAGGGGAGATGTTCACAGAGGAGGCCCGTGTGGATCGCGGGAGATTGGCCATGTGGAGTCAGTGATGCGGGCCAGGGAGGAATAATGGCTTTAAGCTGCTTCCAGCAAGTTGCTCAGTTGGATGCAAGTTGCTCAGTCAGATGCCTGCATCAGGACCAGATGCGCAGAGACCCCGGGGGGTTCCTAAATGCCTAACCACTTTCCTAAGCATTCTTTGTCTACTTGGGGGCCTTTTTGTATATTTATGTGGTCACACTTTGATTCCTTCTGCAGACATTTATTGGTAACTGCTAGGTTCCTGGCACTAGGCCAACATAGTCATAAACAAGGGAGAGCCATCACCCTCAGCAAACTCACCACCTACAGGAGAATTGCAGGCAGAGCCACGTGGGAACGACAGTTACCACTACAAGAGGAAGGGCCAGGAAGAAGAGACGAGGTGCATAGGATCAGCCTAGGAAATAAGCTGAAAAAGACTTCCTGGAGGAGGCAGGATGGGATGGGATTTGGTGCCACTATTCACTCAAAACATAGGATGTCCTAATGTCAGAGATGTGACTGAACATCACCTACCTCAGCTCCCTCATTTAACAGAGAGACACAACAAAGGAAGCCAGAGTAGGAGAACACTGAGCTGTAGCATTTAGGTCTCTAGACATCATAATTAGAACTATTTTAAGTGATCCCCAATATCAGTGACCCCAGAATTGTGTCATTTGGCTATGACGTACATTTGGTTCATGCGTGGCGAGTGATTACTAAGCAAAAGTAAGGCACTTAATGGAAAAGCAACCATGTAAGTCATGAAACAAAACTGGGGCATTTTTGAGAATGAAATGGGAAACAACAGTTGTTAGGAGACAACAGGCAGCAAACAATGTCTGTCTTGGAAAAGGAAGATGTGTGGGTGCCTGTTTAATGGTTAGCCGTGGGAAGTTAGGAATCAGGTAAACTTGGGTTTAAAAACACATTTTCCTCTACTCAGGATGTGACTTTAGGGAGTTGGACTCTGAATCTCAGGAGGATGCAATGCTTATGCATGAACATTCCTGTTTGCAGATGTCCTGGGTTTAGGGTTGCCAGATTTAGGGAATAAAAATATAGAGTGCTCAGTTAAATTTGAATTTCAGAGAAGTAAAAAAATACTTATTTTAATAAAAGTACATTCCAAATATTGCATGGGGCATATTTATACTGAAAATATTGTTTATTTGAAATTCAAATTTAGCTGGACATCCTATATTTTATCTAGCAGTTCTGTTTGTTTTCAAATTCTAGTTTCTCCATTTCTACATTATATTACCTTGACCTGGTACATCACTTTTTAGTGATCTTAAAGTTACTGTTAGAGGATGGATATAAAACTTTTCGTGTAGTCCCTGACACGTAGTAGATATTCAAGAAAGTTAGACACTACTACAGTTATTATTTATTAGAAACATATTTTTGAGTGTCTACTATGTGCCTCATCTCTAAAATGGAGGTGAATAGTTTCCTTGAAACATTATTGCAGAGATTAAATGAGATGTTGTATGAAGTGTGCTTGGTGCCACGTCTGCTCAGTTTATTAGTATCTGAGTCCTATTGACCACTTGCTATCTTTGCTAAACCCAGCTCTGCTTTCTCTACTCACAGTCATATACCTACCCTCAGGGCCAAGACCAGGGTGAAGTTAGTGAGGCATTTGCCTTGGAAGTAAAATTTAAGCAGTTCCACAACACTCAGTAATAAGATAGATAATATCTTTATATGTTATTGTGATATATTTAATGCAATATTTTAAAAACCATGCTAAACAAAATTTCATTCTTTTTTTAAAGACAGGCGGGGTCAGACCTTATATTTGTACAACTCAGCTTCACTTCTCTCACCCTATTTCTGTCCCTGCTATCCTGTCAAAAGTGATTTAAACTTTCCTTTCTGAAAAATGATTTAGAAAATAAAGGCATCTTCTATTGCTGACGGTAAATGCAAAACAAGAAAGAAGTCTGAAAGAGTGAGGTTTCTTGGTTAGGATATAGTGTGACATCACATTTAGTCCTTTTCAGAGGTAATTTATGAGAAAAAGAATATTTTTGTCATCTTCACAATCATTTATGGGAGAAGTGGTATTTTCCCTAGTGATATTAACAAATTTGGAACATTCCTGAAGTTCTTGGAGTCTATCCTGGAGAATTTCCAACAGTGAAAGTGTCTCTGTCTCTCCACTTCTCCCTGTATATTGGATCTGGGAAAGAGGAGGTGGTATATGTAGTTTTCTCTTATGGCTGTGAACTTCTAAGAGTCTGCCAGTGACCAACACCAAACCTAACAAGGATAAACCGTCAAGGAATGTGAATTGACTCATAAAGTTACATAGAAAGTGAATGGTCCAAAGTTCACGGCAGCTGGAAACATTGAATCCAGTATTTCGGCTCTTTTGTTTTATCTTTAATATTTTATGAGGGCCTGTTAGGAATGAGTCACTGTTTCACACACTCATAGGAATAGTATAATTATTATGTAATATAACTTAATCAAATTCTCTGTTTGATGCTTTTAATCCCATTTTGCAGATGAAGACACAGGCTCAGGGGATCGACCTCCTGTGCAAGGTCACAAAGATGACAATCGGGCTGGACGCCACACTTTGCCATATCATCACATGCTGGCACCCTGAGTTCAGTGAAGAGTGGGAATTATCCTAAAATAAGTGAATAATGTAGGACATATATTCACATTTGACTCATCCTTCAAGGCCCGGCTCAAATATCCACTCTTCCATGAGTTCTTCTAGACACTTACCTGCCTAGAATGTCATTTGTCTTCTTTATAACCTAAATTCACTGATAACATATAATTATGGATTTAATTAGAGTCATCTGCTGTATTTTAACTCTTTTTTTCTTAGTTGGTTTTATTCCACCAGAGTTTTGTCCATTCAAAGGCCAATCCTGTGTCTCATCTTTGAACCATTTCATTTATCCTAATACTAAATCACGAATTCAGTCCATGGGGAGAAAGGTTCATATATTGAAGGATCTTCTTGTCTAATGCCTTCAATTTATAAGTGTAGACACTGAGACCCAGAGAGATTAAGATTAAGAATGTATGGAAATGAAACTATTAAATAGTTCGGTCACTCGTAGACATTATTGTCTATTGCATGACAGGCACAGTGGGAGGAAAATAGACAAAATGAAAAGGAACAAGTGACTAAACAAAATAAGTGCTGAGCAGGGCAGACACTATTTGGGAAAATACACAAGAGAAAGCTGTAACAGAGAGTGGTGTGAGTGGGGTGGGTTGTAGTCAGAGTAACTGTTTTGAAAATTACAGTAGCATGAAGACCTAAATGAGGGGAAGCAGAGTTCTGGAGAAAAAGCACTCCAGGGTTCAAATGCAAAGGTCTATGGTGTGAACAGGGCAGCTGTGTTCAGGAAGTAGACAGAAGGAAAACGTTGAGTATGGAGTTTGACCACAATATAAGTGCAAATCATTAGAGTGTTTCAAATAGGGGAGCCTCAGGATCTAATTTACATTTTACAACAGTCCTCTGGCCACCACGTGATCAATGGATTAGACAGAAGCAAGAGTGACCCAGAGACCCACTGCAACAGCATTTCACTGTTAATAGAACCAGGGACGGATCTCTGGGTTCCTCATCCTTTCTCTGTCTACCTTCTTGCGTTGTTTCTTGTCACTCCCTCTGGTTTTCCCTTCATCCTAAAACATCTATCTGTGAGGTTCTCTCACCATGGACACCACATTTTCCTTCAGTGGTGACCCTGAGAGTAGAAATTGAGATGATGCTCCAGGGTTTACACACCGGGTTGGACTTAAGACGCATTGCTGAATGAGAGGTGCTGCAAACCTGGAAAGTGTTACTGTGCAGGACGTTAGTGCTCAGCAAACTGCTGCCCATTAAGCACACAGGGTAGGTCCTGGTAAGTCATCTTTCTGAAACAAAACAAAGAAAAGGGGGAGAGCAAGCGAAGTTCCTGTGGGCTCATTTCTCCAGGCTTCCACCCCTCACTGCCCTTAGTGGCACAATGTTTAGAGACCAGCTAGACAGTGAGGTAGGTTGAAGAATAGACAGTGGTCACATTGCCCTATGCTTGTTACCTAAAGGTTATCAGGATGCTCCCTACGGTTTTTTCAATAAGTAGTCATTGTTTTCCCACAGTCTGCTTGACATCTTTCATGGTGAAGGACTAGCAAGCACCAATGCATTGGGATGGGCGCGAGCTGCCAGCAGCCACTCACACTCCAAGCAGGGATTCTAGTTGACTCCAAGAAAAGATTACCAGCTAATATTATCATATGAATAGCTCCTTGTTGAGAAACATTTTTGTAGCCTCCTGATCTGCATACTTTTGCTCCACTCACAGCATTAATTTTGAATTGGCTGAACTTACAGCTGAGCACACTGAGGGTGGAATCCTGATGTTTTGGGCTAAGGAAATGAGGTGTAGAGAGATGGTTGGCAGTGGAGATCCTGGCTCCAACTTGAGATCCAGGTCATGTGCAGGGCAAGTGGCAAGGGCAGGCTTTGATGGTGTGGTAAAAAGAATGGAAAAGTATGGAAATGCAAAGCAACACACCTTCTATGTAGGATGCATGGGTAAGAAAGTTTCCCTGGCACTCCTCCTTTGAGAATAAGGAGGGAGAGAGCTCAGGGATGAGGCAGCTCAGAGCCTTTGGTTTTCCCCAGCCTGTGTAAGTAGATGGAATTTAGTGAGGTTTTCTACAAGGCTTGGGAATCTTCAACTTCTAGGAGTCCAAAGGTCTCTGGGTAGCTTGTTAATCAATTTCCACTTCTCTAAAGGATTTTATTTGTTATAAGTAATACTTTCCTAATTCTTCCTGAAAGGAACAATACTAAGAAAGATTCTTCTGGTTGAAAGTGACAAAAGTTCTACTCAGGAAAAAAATAGGGTTATGAACTAGAAAGTTCCAGAGGTTGGCCTAGCTTCTGGTCCAACTGGATCTGGGTATTGAATGATGTCTTTGGGGTGCAGGCACTTTCTCCCTCTCCAGACCTACATTCCTAAGTCCTGAATTCCCTCTTAGGCACACATTTTTAAAGAATGTCATGGCTACTGTGGCTCTCAGTGAGTCACTGTGTGTTCCTCAACAGTATTAATGTTAACAAGCTCTGGAATGCCTCTGATACAATGGCTCGTGTCATATGACCATTGCTATAATAGAGTAACCAATATAGCCAGGGAGGTAGAATGTGCTGATTGGCCAGGCCTGGCCCATAAGCCCACACCTGGCCTATAAGACCACACCTGGCCCAGAAGCCCACATCTGGCCTACAAGCCACACCTGGTCTATAAGCCCACACCTAGTTTACAAGCCACACCTGGCCCACAATCTCACAACTGGCCTATAAGCCACACCTGGCCCACAAGCCCACACCTGGCCCATAAGCCACGCCTGGTCTAAAAGCTTACACCTGGTGTAGAAGCCCACACCTGGCCCACAAGCTGATGCCTGGGACATAGGGAAGGACTGAACAGACCCGAGGGGACTGGGTTGCCAGTATGTGGTAGGGGAGGGGCGCAGGCCTGACAAAAACCAGGCGCTAGTGTCAGAAAATAGAGGAAGGGATTCTGGAAAGAAGTACAAAAATGGACAGTTTCCTTCTCTACGAGTTGCATTATTCTAATCTGTATTGAGCCTTTTCTAAATCTTTGCTACTCAAATAGTGCTCTGTGACCAGCGGTGTCAACATCACCAAGGAGCTTATTCAAAGTGTTGAACCTCAGGCTTCACTGGAACCTGCCAAATGGGAATCTACATTTTAACATAATCTCTCTGAGACACGTTAGATCATTAAAGTATGAGAAGCACTAATCTAAATTTTGTCAAGCACTATTTTGTCAATGAACAAGTATGCTTTAGGAGAAGAATGAACCTGAGTTTGGGAATGAGGAAATCTTGATTCTGGGACCCAGCCTCTCTTACTAAGCTTAGTAACTCTGGGATGGTCATTTTTTGCTTTCTGTCCTTTGCTTCTCTTTTCACATCAGGAAAGTGAAGGATTTGGGCTAAAAAACCTCTGAGATTTCTGTTACTTTCTGACCTTTCAGAATTTCCTAGGTGTCAAAAGGAGAGGAATTTGGGGGTTATAAAAGCCATAATAAAAAGTTTCTGCAGCTTTCAAAAGGAAAAGATGCATTCAGAGGTAATCTCTGGAACACAAAGTTGAAATTACCAGTTTAGAATCCAAGCAAGATCTACACTTGTGGTCTTAGACTATGGATCCAAGGAACCCTACAATTTCAAGGAGGAGGCAACATGTTGAAAATCCTGGACTGGATGGTACAGTTCTAAGAAGTTCTACAGAGACTCAGAGAAGAGGGAATAGTTAGCATCTTTTGTACGAATCAAGGTATCTGCCCTGGAGGAGGCCAGGTATAAAAATGTCTTGAAAACTATGTAGAATTGGGTTCTGGGAAGCCCACGGAAAGCTTTAAAAAAGTTAAAGTCTGCCTCTCCTTATTTCATTAATTGCTTTTTAGAATATAAAATAAATTAAATAACAATAGCTGTAATTAAATAATAGCAGCTACCACTTCCTGTGGCAATTAGAGAGATAGATTGCATGTAATTAATCCGGAGCCCCCAGAAGCTACTTTCACCCTTTGGAAATCAGCTCTCAGCCTTTCTCTTTTCAACGAAACACTGAGAATTTTTAGGTCCCTTTTATGTTCAGTGTGTTATTAATATCCAATATTCACCTCTGTGTGAAACATTAATTGCCTTCCTGCCATCTTGCACCTGAATCTGAATACTTGGTCTGTTGAAACCAAATCCATCATCATGCTTTGCCGGTAACTGATCTCACCAGCAGAGCTTTAATGGAATCCTTGGTGACTCTGATGCACACTCTTCATCCCTTACAGATCTGCCAATACAACCATCGCTCTCAAGAAGAGAAGTACATTTTGAAAGAGAAAGCAGAGGAAAGCAGGGCTCTATCCCACTTGTGGGTGCTACTTGTTTATGAGCAAGCATCCTGCAGAGCAAATCAAAGACGTAATGACTTTGGCAAAGCATGGCTTGAGATGGGAGCGTGGGAGGGCGGTATGCTAATAGCTTGTCGCTGCTTTTGTTAGAGGAACCCGAAAGGAAGAGAGAAGAGGGAGTATGCCAGTGTGCTCACTGCCAGTCTAGTGAGAACGCAGGAGTTCTGTTAAGAGCAGCTCCGGAGGGTTCGGAAAATTTTTCCTGGGGGAGTTGACCCAATGTCATGATCTGCAGTGCCATTTGTGAGCTAAGGATCCTTAAACTTTGAACTCCAGCCTTCACACCCCACTCCGGTATGACTCTCCACTTCTTTCTCTGAGCATCTATTGGCTTTTCCAGTTTGCTCTTCTATTACTCAGGGGCCTGGCAGCAAAGAGATGGCACAGGCCAATCAAACAATTTAAAACCTAGGCAATTTGAGCACATTTTAAAACAGAAAGAGTATACTCATGAAGTTGTAGATAGAGTTCAGGAGAACCAACCAGGGACAAAGCAGTACCCTGAGCTAGCAATAAGGGGAGCACTTATGCCCTATACTCGAAAGGGCAGGAGGATAAGGCAGAGGCTGCAGCATCTGGAGAGGGGAGCCCAGGAGAGCACCACCAGCCAGGAGCACCAGCCTTTGGAAGAGGAATGCAGTTAACCCTTGAAGGCCACACAGGCAATTCATGGGCAACTCATGTTCTGCTTTCACTCACTTCCACTTTCTGATACTTTGGCACTTTCTATTGGACAAGCCATCTGGAAGGCAGAGGGCAAGGAGGCCCATGGATACCTTGGTCACCCTCTCAGGCTGCAGAACTTGATGGAAAAGAGAGGAGAGATGGACACGTGGAATATGTTCTACACAGCTGGCCAGTTTGCATCTTCTATCTACCATGCCCCAAACCAAACTGTGGATTTCTTCCCACCTGACCCCAAACCTTCACCTGGCCCAGTCTTCCTCATCATGGGAAAGTGCTGTGAGCCACCTGGAGAGTCCAAACCTCAATCCTAGAAGCTTCTCCTGAGTGCTCTTCATATCCCTCACCCCCAGCTTGCATTTTTCCAGTAAGTCCTACAGATCGGCTTCTTTTCTTTGTTGTTATTTTTCGAATTTTATTTTATTTTATTATTTCAGGGTATTATGAGGGTACAAACATTATGGTTACATTTTATGTCTTTGCCTCACCCAAGCAGATCGGCTTCTAAAACATATCTTTCTCTTACTGCATCTCCACTGCTTCCATTCCGGACCAAGCCACATTTATTTCCCTTATGGATTATTGCAGTTGTTTCCGAGTTGCTCTCCTGTTCCTACTCTTCTCCTCTAAAATCCATGGCCAACGCTTGAAATGAAATCCAAACTCCATGCTTGTCCTCAGAAGGTCTGTGTCCTGTGGCCCCTGCCTGCCTTTCCACCATCATTCCTCACTGCCACGCCTTCCAGATACGCTGTTCTCACCCTGACGTTCAGGCAGGTCAAATTCATTGTTGCATTGAGACCTCTGTATCAGCTCTTCCTCCTGCTTGGGAAGTCTTTTCTGGAATCACATGATGAGCTTCTTTTGGTCTTCAGATATCAAATTAAATGTCCCCCTCTCAGAGAGATTTTCCAGACCACCCAATCTCAAGTTGCCTCTAGATCACTCTCCATCATGTTACTTGATTTCAATTTCTTGGAGAATCATTTATTCATCTGTTTACTTATGTGTTTTTCTTTTTTTTTAATTTTAATTGTCTGACTCCTTCACTATAACACAAAGTCTAGGAAGTCAATGCCCTGTCCCTCTTGATAGGAGAATAATAAAAGCTGAAAAGGGTATTTCTGATTGAACATTTGGGAGCAGTTGATATTAATATGTATTTCAAAAATACCCAGAATACAAGTGAAGGGCAGGAAAAGGAAGCATTTTGATTTTTAGACACAGATTATCAGATTTTAATCTGGGCTCTATCACTTAGGAGCTAAGACATTATGGGGGAATTTACTATATTTCGAGACTTCTGCCTTCCATCTCTTAAATGGCAATGATAATGCTGCATATTTCATAGGGTTATTAGAGCATTAAATCAGAAAATGCATATAAGTTGCTCATTAAATTGCATGGCAAGGAGGTTACACCCTAGCAATATTGGCTGTAATTTTATTTGAAAAAAATTATTGGCGTTGTTAGGGAGGGAAACCAGAAATTCACAAAGAAACACTAAAAATGCCCTATGTATTTCAATTTACTTGACAAGTAAACTCCATTCAGGATTAAGTCTGTTTCACTCCCCAGAGTATATAGGACTAGGGTGTCAGATGCATAATAGATGCTCACTTGCTACAAATGAATGAGTAGATGACGTGCAGTGTAATAGAATGGAAAGGTTTGTAATACAAACTAAATTAATCTGTTCAAATTATTGAGCACCAACTATGTGCTAGTCAATGTTCTAGGTAATGGGAAGACGGCGATGAACAAAACATGCATGCCCTCATGAAGTTTATATTGAGACAAATAATTCCAGACAAGGAGATAGGGTGTGCCAGAGGTTGAGATTTTAAAGAGGGTTGTCCCAGAAGGCCTCATTGAGGAAGTGACATTTAAGAAAATACTTACAAGAAATGAGGGAGCAAGCTGGGCAGGTATCTGGGAAACAATGTTCCTGGTGGGGAGAAGCACATGTGAAGGCCCGGAGGTGGGAGTGCACTTGATGTTTAAGGGACAGAGAGGAGCCCAGGTAGCTGGGTTGAAGGAACAGGTAGGACAGTGGTAGTGATTAAGGGCACAGAGATCACAATGGCAAGAGAACTTAGGACTGCTGGAACCACTATAAGACCTTTGGCTTCTACTGCCAGTGAGAAATGAATACATGGAGTGAGGGCACAGGAATGACAGGACCTGACTGATGTTCTCAGGAATGCTCTGGTGCTTAGCTAAGAGTGTAGGAAAACTCTGGTGGCTTGGATGAAAACAGACAGAAGAGGTGCAAGTGTGGACGCAGACACAGCAGTCAGGATGAGGTGGACCTGGATGGAAACAAGGGTAGTAGGAAAAAAGTGGTCGGGTTCAGAATTTGCTGGCAGACAAGATGTGGCTCTGAAAGAAAGAGAAATGTCTAAGAAGACACCAGGGCAAAAATGCACATTGGGTTTTATAGCCATTTTGACAAGATCTCATTTGGTGATGTGCTCATATTCACTTTCCTTTTCAAAGATGGTATCTGAGAGTTTTTGGATGTTCCAAAACTTTGTGAGCCTATTTTTCCAGTAGTGTCAGAATGAGCATAGCATGACTCTAAGTGACCTTAGTCTAGCATGTCTGGACAGGATGGCAGTATTGTTTAAAGTCTGTTTCTTATAACATTTTCCCCATCAAATTGTAATAGATGTTATAAGAAAAAAATGTCAAATAAGTTTATTAAACACAAAGCTAAAACAATATTTTTGCTACTAGACTGATCAGCCTCTAATATATTACTGTGCATTGTGAGTCTTCAAGACCATGGCATTACCAAAGCTTTGTGGGCTGAGCTGCGTTCCCCTAAAATTCATGTGCTGAAGGCCTAATCCCCAGTAACTCCGAATATGACTGTGTTTGGAGACAGGGCCCCAAAAGAGGTGATTAGGGTAAAATGAGGTCATATGGTGGAGCTCTAGGCCAGTATAACTGGCATCCTTATAGAAAGAGACTATTCGGACACAAACACACGTAGAGGAACACAGCAAGAAGACAGGCATCTGCAAGCCCAGCAGAGAGGCCTTAGAAGAAACTAACCCTGCCAACAACTTGATCTTGGATTTCCAGGCTCCAGAATTGTGAGGAAATAAATTTCTGTTGTTTAAGCCACTCAGTCTCTGGGATTTTGTTATGGCATTCTGGCAAACTAATAGAGTATTCGTCCATTTTGCAGAGCTTACCTGGGAGAGGACAGCTCCATGCCTTGGTACCCAAAGATCAAGGTCACTCAAGAAATATCAAGGACAATAAATGAGTGACTGATTATGAAGAAGGTCCCTGAAAGAGAGCAGACTTGACTCTTCAGTCACTCAAGGTAAAAAGCCATGAAGAAGCTGAAAATGAAAGCATATCAAAGAGGAAGAAAATAAGGTTTCATGTAAATACACACAAGGTGTTTTTTTTTTTTTTTTTTTTTACTTATTCAGAGCACAAGAAAGATGATGAAGATTTTAAACTAAGGCAAGGAGACCACACCCAGCTGAGAAGGCACCATGGTCCTTAGATACATAGAAATAATACTATGCCATGATCCAACAAGTGGCTTTCCCTATTTAACTGCTGGGATTAGAATGAATCTTTTATCCTATTTTGAGAAGAATGGATACTTACAGAATCTATTTTCATTTGGTAACCCAGAATGTTTATGATATGTTCTGCCCTGTTAATGGCATTTTATTTTGATATTTTCTTAAGATAGGGTGTTCATGCCTGTATGTGTATTGAGGATAATGGATAATACTCCTTTAAAGGCTATAATCCACAAAAAAACAATTCATAGAAGAACTTGCAGAAGGGTATAATGACATGGATGTTATTCCAAAAAAAAAAAAAAGTCACGTATAGAAAAGTTTTCTGCCATCCAACTCAGTTAGTTCACTATTCTCTAAGGATCTCCCATGACTTACCAAGAAAAGGAATTAAACACTATTCCTGAAGTTTTTCTTTTAAGTGTTATGGGCTGCAGAGATAATTAATTTCTTCCCTGTGAACTTGTCCTAAACACCTGATGAGGCATTTCAAAAAGAAATTTCATGTTTCATATCAGCACTTTCAGATGGTATCATTAACTACTAGACTAATTGTGAAATGAATCACAAGATATGCATGAATATAGAACTAGTAGAAGTTTCTAGGAAGGATTTGGCATTAAACATTACATGTACTGAATTTCTTTAAAACAAACCTGAACATGGAAAGATATCAGCTTGACAAACATACCTCAATAGTGAGATAATTTAGAAATTGTGTTAGTTTTTGAGAAATCTTTTCTCTGAGTATACATTAATTAGCTTTGTACAGACCCTGGTGTTAAGAAATCTTGTCTTTATGTCTTATAAAATGCATGCTTATGCATAAAAATATTACAGCTCCTTCCCATTTCTAATTTCCTCTCCTTACCAAAGTCTTCACAGTCATCATCAACCTCACCCCTTCTTAACCATCTGTAGGATTTACATCCAATATGTTATAGTGTTCTGTACCTATAGTATTCATTTTAGACTTATTAAAATAAATTAGGAAACTTTGGGTCTAGAGGGGGCCTCAAAAATGAACTCCGCTTTTTCTTCTGCAAAATAGGTATATTATTATCTTTCATGAAGTGTTCTTGTCAAAGTTAGAGGGGAATATATAAAAAATTATGCTGACAAAAATTATGGTGCCACCATTTTTGTTACTTATCATCAGGACTTATTATAATCTAATTCAGCTTCTCATTTTATAAGTGAGCAAACTTAGACTTTAAAAAGGTCTCATACACTGCTGGTGGGACTTCAAACTAG